>BJCO01387298.1:0-14852 GCA_018326465.1 Flaveria floridana | reverse complement strand
AACTTCAATTAAATGTAAACATGAAATTATATATAATCCAATTAAATTTGTATACCTGTAGTTATGATTGTTCGAATCGAAATTAAAAGTGGAGAAAAACTCCAAACAAAGCTCCTTATATTGTGGACCACTAATTGCAAAAAATCTTCTCCACGGCTCGTTCATCATGTCACGAGCACGAGTAAATTCCCCCACGTCCCGTAACAAACTCCAAGATATCGAACGTGAAGCCTCAAATTCTTTATCTAAAAGTTTCTGAAGTTTTTTATATTCATCTGACCCTCGTCGAAACTGGAGCCAAGGATGATTAGAAACACGAACCGACGCTATGTCTTGACGTGAACTTGAAGCCATTACCTACAATAATTAAAATTAGTAACACAATAAAATATATATTAAACTAGTTTATTAGAATAATACTAATAAACAAACATTTATAATAAAATAATGAGAAAGATGAGGAAGATGATGAAGATGAAGAAGATGATTGAAGGAATGGATAGAGAGGAGAGGTATGGAGGTGTAATATAATTGAAAGGTCGTTTGAGTGGATGGGGAAGTGGACTTCTTAAATCGACCAAAAGGTAAACGACCGTTTGACACAAAGTAAACGACCGTTTAAAGATTCCTAAACGACCGTTTACAGATTCTTAAACGACCGTTTGCAGAAAAACATACGACCGTTTGCAGCATTATATACGACCGTTTGCAGCTTCCTAAACGGCCGTTTACAGCATGCTAAACGACCGTTTACTACGTTCCATCAAATCACTGGTGTATGAAACACAACACCCTTTTCTTAATATTATATACCTTTATGTTTATGGTAACGTGAGAATAATTTCACATATATGTAGCCATCACTCATGCGACAACAAGTTTGAGTATCATTTTTACTCGTACATGTGTAATATATGGGAAGATCAAAAATATTTTAAGAAGATACGAATCTAATAGTTAGATATACAAATATCTTTAAGAAGTTAATGTTATAAGTAGAATCATCAAATTAAAAAAAAACAAATGAGTTCTAGATCAACTGATTTAGAAAGAAACATCCTATAAATTTATAAAGTGAAGGTAATGGGTTGGAGTCTCACTTGATGCAATATGCTTCAAGTGGGCCAAGAGTTTTACCACAATGACCCTTTGGGTGGCGGGTTTCCTTTGGAATGGTGGGCGAACCGGGTCACCAGCTCTGTCTGTATTCGCGGGCGTGGGTGGCCTTTCGCCAATGGGTTTATCCGGGTGACCGGGCTTAAAATTATTCGTTGGCCGTTTAAAAAAAATCAGAAAAAAACCCATTCAATTGCATTAAAGTTTGCCAAACTGTTGAGATTATAGAGTCAAAATTGTTTAAATGCTTTTTATTATATTTTCACTCAATTTTTAAATTATGTAGGCCTACAAAATAAATCATGATCACATGCATCAATTGCCCTAAAAATATCATTTATATCTAAATGGAGCCTACACATCAATTAATTACTCTTTGATTGTTGCTTATTTTTGTGTGTGTGCCAACTCTCAACAACTGGCTTCTACCTCTTAAATCGACAAATCTTTTGTTTAAATATTAAATAATACACAAATCAATTTGTCAATCCTTTGTTCACATATTAAATAACACTCAAATCTGATTCACGTGTACCGTTCCTTTTAATTGTTTATTTTAAAGCTTCATATATTACTTTTAATCAGGTATGAATCCGTGTGATCGTCAAATAATATTTGACTCTTACCACTCACCTACATTAAAATCATTTTAATCTTTTCATATTAAATTACTCATGAGTAAAAAGCTTACATAAGAAGTATTTTCGTGCAAGTTATAACTACATTTCTGATTTCTGGTTCTTTAGATGTAAAACCTACCTTTTCTATGTAAAAAACAATCGTACCTAACAGAAAATAATCACATGATTGAACATCTACAAACCACCTGTCTATGACACTTGTTCAAACGTTAAAATGACGTTTTTTTTTAAAAGAAAACCTTTTTTTTGATACATTAAAGGATAAGGTTAAGTTTTTATCAATCAATTTTTTTATCATTTATAGATCAAGTCCGCTAACTTTTTATTTTTAGAGATTTGATCTACAATTTGTTTTTGTCTTGCTCAAACATGTGTAAGATGGGTATGATCTTTAAAGACAATATTTTATTATTGAATTTTAAATTGTATATATATAAAAAAAAAGTTCAAATACAAAACGTATTTTTGCTACAAAGTGTGAGAAGACACAATGAGTAAAAAAAAGACACAAAAAATTATATCTCAAAATCTAAATCGAATTTAAAAAAAGTAATTCGGAGTTTTTGTTCCCCTAATCGCCCTCATTAAGAAAAAAATAAATGAAAAATTAAAAAAAATAAAAAATTAATGTTTTTTATTGTGTCATTTATGAAAGACATAATGACTTCATTGTGTCATTATAAAATACATAATGACGTCATTGTGTTAATATAAAAGACATAATGACGTCATTGTTTAATATAAAGACACAATGAAAAAAAATTTTAATTTTTTTTATTTTTATTCTGAAAGAGGACAACGAGAGGAACAGAGACTCCGAAGTACTTTTTTAAAAATCGATTTAGATTGTGAGATATTAATTTTTTTATTACTTTTTTAGTCTCATTGTGTCTTCTCACACTTTATAACAAAAATACATTTTGTAAAATAACCTCACCCTATATCTAATTAACAACTCTTAATGATATTGGTCAAAATTGTACAATTCCTTTAAACATCATGAGTACAAGTGACTAATGCATGTACTTTCTTTGGCTGCCTGCATGTATTTTTTAGCCTCCCTCACATGATTATTATTACTTATTTATTTAGAATGTTTTTAAAAAAATATTTTTAAACATATTTTATTTTTTGCTCATGAATATTAGTATATAATGTTTTTTTAAGTTTCAAATATACCTTCGGAATGTTGTTATTTCTCAACATTTTGACATAAAAAATTCTCAAAATTAAACCGAGTAGGGTAAAAAATGATATACTTGTATTTTTCTAGTTCACTCCCTTGTTTCTTTAACACTTTTTTTACAACAATTTAACTTTTTTATTTATATGTCCTTGAGAGTGTTTTTTATCTATATTTTGTTAGTTAAAACAGATCCGTGACAACTTCATATGCTTTCCTTTATGAATTTAAATACCTTTATGAATTTAAATACGTCAATGCCAACGTCGCAACTCGTAACATTTTCACTAAAAATTATTAAAAATATAGTTTTATATAATAATATAGTTTTATATAATTTTAGACAAGAAAAAAAAAACAAGAATCATAGTTTATTGTGGTGGGTACGCAATGTCAATTATAAGTGATGCTTACAATTTGATTTTGTATTCTCATGCATATTATTGTGTTTTTTCTCATAGCTTTGGCTTTTTGTACAGTTGTTTATTTCGGTTCTAGACGCTAAACTTTTATTAATAATTTAATATAACTGACAGTTATACTTTCAACAAGTTTAACACATATGTTATTTAATAAATAAAAATTAATTCATTTAGTTCATATCGTGTGTGAAAACAACCTTATCAGAATTGATGTTGGACGCAAATTTAATCAGCTAGGACCATCATTTTATGACACGTGGGATTATAATTATATAACATTTGAAAAATTGTCCTTTTGATAAAAAAAACATCAATGGTGTCGGTGTGTTTAACAATGTTTTCAGAACCGGATCGGTCTTTAGTGATTGGACCGATCCGGTCGGATCGATCGGACCGGATGGATCGGATTTAAGAACCGGATGATGTCATAATTATATATATAGTATATGTATATATAGTATATGTGTAATTAAATATAAATAATTTTTATATGATCTATATATGTATTTCATAGTTATATATAAAGCTTAACAATATTTGTATATACAACACATTAATTTATGGTTTAATATCCTGTTTTTACCCATAAAAATGAAAAAAATACCAAAATCCGGTCCGAACCGGTCTGGTTTTCCGTTCCGACCACCGGTTCGACCAGACAAAAGCGAACCATAGCAGACCGGACCGACCGATCCCCAGTCAAACCGCGGTTCGTAAGAACAATGATATTTAATCTTCATAATCATATTAACAACTTTATTTTATTAAAATTTAAAAATACCTGATTTATGATACCTTATTTAATTTATATTTTACCAAAAAGTGTAAAGAAATTGGTTTATTCTGGGAGCAACAAGAAGAACACAATTTGAATTTGTTTTCACGTTTTGTTAATTAGTTTGTGTGGTCGTGGTGTCATGTCACCACTTTGTATCATTCTACACATTTCTTGCCGTCTCAAAATAAATGTCTCTAAATTATTATATTATAACTTCGAAAAATATTTATATTTTTACGTGTATGTTTTGGGTCTTTCTTTTATAAGTTATCGGCTCCACCACTAGGCCATTCATCGGGTTTTCGATTATTTAAATCGTTTCTATAAATTTTAAAATTTTAAAACAGAATTCGTATTCAAACCTAATTTGAAGTAGAATTCTAAGAAATCAATTTTGAGTTTAAATAACCTTAGTAGTGAAACAAATATGAAAATCGAATTCAAATTCTAATATCGGATCGACTCATTACAAAAATCATAAGTGTGAATTTCATTTGAAAAAGAGAATTCAAAATTCATTTCAAGTGCTAACCCGATTCAAAAATAAAAAATAAAATTGGAATTTATAACTCGGTTCGTAGTGATTTAAAGTCCGAGGTGTTGGTGGTTTATTTTGCCTTATTTTGATTCTTTATATAGTAAATAAGAATAGACTTTTTATAAATAACTAACATTCTTTTGGAAAGAATATATATAGTCTCATAAAATAAAGATTAGTTTAATTTAACATTTTTAAAATTTTAGTGAAACAACTTTTCCATCCAACTTATCTTTTCTTTCTACTCTAATAAAAGATTAACTTAAGATAACACGTGAAATCACCACAATTATTCTTATCAAAATTTTCTCGTTTTTTTTTCCTATTAAATAGTTACCTTAATTACTAAGAATATTATTTAATATTTTTTTAGTTAAAAAATAGTTTTTAATAAATTAATAAAAAGATCTTTTGATTAATTTTATTTCTAAATAAACAATTATTCTTATCAAATTTTCTCGTTTTTCTTTCCTATTAAATAGTTACCTTAATTACTAATAATATTATTTAATATTTTTTTTAGTTAAAAAATAGTTTTTAATAAATTAATAAAAAGATCTTTTGATTAATTTTATTTCTAAATAAACAATTATTCTTATCAAATTTTCTCGTTTTTCTTTCCTATTAAATAGTTACCTTAATTACTAATAATATTATTTAATATTTTTTTTAGTTAAAAAATAGTTTTTAATAAATTAATAAAAAGATCTTTTGATTAATTTTATTTCTAAATAAACAATTATTCTTATCAAATTTTCTCGTTTTTCTTTCCTATTAAATAGTTACCTTAATTACTAATAATATTATTTAATATTTTTTTTAGTTAAAAAATAGTTTTTAATAAATTAATAAAAAGATCTTTTGATTAATTTTATTTCTAAATAAACAATTTTCTATAAAATATTAATTTTTTCTAAAACATCAAACTTTTTTTAAAAACACAACATTTTTTAAAATTGGTCTTTTTAAAAACTATTTTTTTAAAACCAAAAGTAATTAAATTTTGGGAGTTATAATAAGAAAATTTAAAAAAATAATATTTTCATACAGTTTGTTTTAAAACAAAATGTTTATTTTTTTAAAAGAAAAATCTATTTAAAAAAGTTAATATCGCTATTTTATTACTTATAGTACTTACTTATACGCAATTTCAATTATATTATATCTTAGAATATCGTTTATATTCAGTAAATGTCATTATATTTATATGTTATTTATTCAATACGTGTAATACACGGATTTACTAAGCTAATGTTATAAATATAAAACAACTTCAAAATACACCTCACTTCTATTTTCCTTTGATTTAAAATGGTATAGATCTGAAAATAAACAGTTACAAAATTATATCATTTAGCCAACAAAACATATACTATATTGAAAAATTATTACCACCATGTGACACCGGCATCCAACCTTGCACATGTGAAAGCAGAGCCTTGTATATCGGGTTTGTCTTGTTTCAGTAAACAATATATCTCTTAAAAAAGATAACGTGAGCGAATCAATCTAATAAAATTCCAAAAACTTGCAACTTACAATTCATATGAAGGAGAATAAATCCAATGCAATGAATCACAAATACAAATATAATCAATTGAAGGGTGTTTTCAATGTTAGCAAGTAGCTAACACTCTATGGCAACACACAATCAAGAAACTTTATTCAATACTACATATTGACACCACGGTGGCGGTGACATTGGCAGTGACTGGTGACGCTAGTCTTAACCATCTCAATCCGACCCAAAAACCCTTTTTCATAGACACCCGGTAACAATGAATTTAACCGAAATAATAACCACATCCGTCGCGCCGTCGTTATGCCAACGGAGATTGGCCTAAACGACCTCGTCAACAAATGTTCTTTTACAATTCTGTACATGAATAAATGCTTACTGGCTGCTGCAGAAATCAAGAAACCCCATGAATTCATGATTGCGGATCATCCTTATGCTCTGCTCAATACCAATAACCCCTGCATATAAAAGTACAACTGCGTAAGCACAATGTACAACTTGGAATCAAGAGTGTGAGTTTCTGGCATGTGGGGTTCGAACCGCCAACCAACGAACACGACCTGTTTAGCAGCCATACTTGGCGTAAATAAGGATATAGAAGGTTAGAAACTTACCCATTGTAAGAGCACTAGCAAAGATGACAGCAGAAAGAATGAAGACAATGATTGAAGCCCTTTTTAGGAATAAAACTAGTTTTCTAACAAAGAATTGACCCCAGAAACCAGCCATTATCGATACCGTCATTAAGTATAATGCTGCAAGAACAAAAAGGATATTCACATCAGTCATGCTCGGGTGTTATGTTTCTTGAAAAAAATGATAACTTTGAGATGACGCGTGCAGAAGTGACAATTTTGACAAGTTTACTTGTCAACGAGTTTAACTTGCGTTAAATAACCCCATTAGCCCCTTTTATTACCCTAACAAGTTTTGACCCATTACCAGACTCGATCATATCGTCGCTTCTAGAGACAAGGAATTTACCATATGGGATAGGAAACCTCTTGAGTAGATAAAACTCAACCACCGATAAAGATGATGAGAACATCATCACAAATGTTGCTGTCGCACTCGCCACCTATCGAAAAAAAAATTACAAATATATAAAACACCATTTTCTCAATCAAAACAAATCATGTTATGATGATAATATACATTTTATAATTCGTAACATATAACAACACAGTACCTGTGGTATGACGCCAATCTCAAGTAACAGTGGGCCGAGGATAAAGCCGCCACCAGACCCCAAAAGACCGCCAACCGTGCCACCCAAGACTCCACATAGTGCACAGAATATAAGGTTGGGCACTGTCCAGTTAATTGTGGCTTCACACACTGATTCAGTGTTCCCCAAACTTGCTCTCTTTTTGCTTTCGTTGTACAATCTGATAGCTTCGTATCCAAACACCGCTAGTGTTACAGGGAACTGAAAGGAATAACCGCAGATTCGTGAATTAAGTGTTTGTATGGTACACCAAGGTGATGCAAGATATTATGACAATTACAATATACCTGTGTAATTGTGAGGATCCAGTACCATGTGCTGCAAATCACTAAATCGTTCTGCAAATGACATACAATAATAAATACACCAAAAAGTTGGGGGAAATTGCAAGTATATTCCATTTTGGGGAGTTTTATGATTCAGAAAGTTTCCTTTTTTGGTAAATTTTACGGGCTAAAGTGACAATTAGTACAGTGCTCCTCTATATTATCAAATTTTAATCAAAAGAATTCTGATTTAACTTGTCTTTATGATATAAATAGACCAACAGATAAGGGGAAAATTCAAGAATATTCCAATCTCGGGAGTTTTATGATTGAAAAAGTTCCCTTTTTGGTCACTTTTACTGGCTAAAGTGACATAATTAGTATATTAACCATCTTTATCATCAAAAGTTTAATTTTTTTAAAAGTATGATTTGACTAATACTCCATCAAATTATTGACTTGCCTTAATGACTTGAAGAGCTAGAAACACAGCCCATACAGCTACCAGGAGCAAAAGTTTCTTCCAGCGTAAATTACATTTAAATATTTCCTGCAAAATTTTTAAAGGGAAAAAGGTTTTAAAATTATATTAACTACATACACACACAAAAAAAAAAAGACAAAGGGTCAAGAAGCCAAGGCAGAATGGTCACCATCGGAGTTTTCTCTTCTCTTGCAAGCAAAGGCTCAAAAGTGTCAATTAGAACTGCAAAACAAGCCGAGGTAACAAATTATCAGAACACCTATTTGTAAACATTCACTACTGTGACAAATGAATCAAGAAATCTTTATAAAACTCACGTTCTCCTCGAGAATTGACAAATGTTTCTCGCGGTTTCGACATTTCTTTCTGCATCATGACAATAATAAAGTTACACATAATAGCGGATAAATGTTATAATTTTAATTTTCCAGGTTTAATCTCACCTTTAGCATTGTCTCGTCCTTCCACATTTCAATGCCTCTAAAGAAAGACCTTGAAGAAGTCCCTGTGGTGAAAATTAGACAGCAACAAATAAGCATTTTGATTATTTGTTAAAAATCTATAAGCAGTTCTTGTTATGATAAAATATTGGAATCCAATGTTGGAGGAGCGTTCAGTACATAACCAACTTTAAGTGAAGAGCTTTAAGAATCATATAAACACATGTACCTAGTATACATAAGACGGTTAATGGTTATAAAACCAAATAACTGCCTATTTTCTCTCTCACTACATGTTGTCAGCAATACTTATAAGTGCCTATAGCAGTTCTCGCGGTTCTTTACTAAATAAGTTCTTTGTTGGCGCTCCACATGTTATGGGTTTCTTTTAAGGTACTTGAATTGCACATGACCAAAAATATTTTGCAATTTCTTTTAAACAATGACCGTATTAAAAATGGTAACTTAGATCAAGAAACAACAATGATTAGAGTTGAAATAAAAAAACAAATACATGTTTCTTGAAGTAAGATCTACTTATATTAACCAACACTTCATAATCATATAAAAAACTTGGTCTAATGACTTGGTAAGCAACTTGACAATAAAATATATATCTAAAGTCGTTGTCTCTTAATTTTATATTTAAGCCATAATGTACCTTAACAATTATTACTATTTTAAATCAGTATTTAAGATCCAGATGTAACAAATTCCTCAGATAATAAAAAATCTTACACTAACATTCCTTGTCTCACAAGGTTATTTGGGGAGTCTTTGGGATTGGTTATTGAAACTATTAATCTGTTTATTGTTTTCACACCAAAAATAAGCTATTTGAGAATGTTTTGGGAACTGGGATTGCATATCCAAACTACTTATCTGATTTCTTTGGGAGCAAAATAAGTTGCTTTGGATAAGATTCACTCATTTCAATTATTAGTATCCCCAAAAGCTACACATAACATTCTCTAATGAAATTATATTGCCTCTAACTATGCATACCCGGTGCCTGACTTAGCTCTAGCTTTGTGCATGACCCAAACTTACCCTACACTTTGTGCAGGTGGAGACCGTTTCCTACGACTTAAACTCATAACCTCAAAGACCCACCCTCAATCAAAGATCATAAACATCAAACAAGATTCCAGAATTTTGGGTATAACTGAAATAAATAAAGATTGTGAAATTAGGGTTTACCTAAGAACAAGATGATGATGAGAACTGTAATGAGCCAATAGGGGAAAATAACACTAAGAGCAACACCAAGTGTGATTCCAAACATAAGCATAGGCTGAAACAACAGAGCTAAATCATAATCCAAAATTGGCACTTCTCTGCAAGGATGTGGTACTCTCAAATTGTACCAAAATGATGATGCAGATGCCCCCATTATCATACCTAAACCACAACAATACACAAATCAAACACCAACACCGTTCAACAAAATCAACCCAATTTCACTTCAATTTCAGAAATTTCAAAACAAGATTCACAATAATGTCACATACATTTGGAAATTGCAGCAGCGGATTTGGTATCAAACCCAATGATCAACGTAAGCATCGGAACAAAAATCCCACCACCACCAACACCACCCACCGTACCAAAAGCAGAGCCCAAGAACCCAATTATCGTCGCCAATATAATCCTCCAATCGAACTCCAATTCCTAAATCAACAATCAAGAAAACAAAAACCCTCAAAAACCCAAATCCCAATTTCAAAACCCAAATCCCAAAACCCAAATCCCAAAACCCAAATGGATTCACAACAAGAACGAATCAAAGAACTCACCGGCCAGACTTTTTCATCGGTGCTAACGGAATTGAGAGAAGAAGGGTGACGAAGATGACTGTTTCTGTGTGTGTTGTGATTGGAGATGATGAACGTTGATAATATGGCGACGGAGAAAGCTGTTAATAGGTACAAAACAAGCCCTTTGGTCGCCATTGATGCTCTGTTTTGCTTGTGTTGTTTTGTGTTATGGAAACCACAAGTAGAAGAAGAAGATGACGAAGATGAAGACAATAATATTATTATTGTTACAGGTTGAGGAGCCAACTGGTAGGCATGTTAGCTACTCACATGGCACATGAATTTATAGGAGAGGGGTTAGATGATAGATGATAGATGAATATTATTGTGTTTTTTTTTTTTTTCAAATTTGAATGATTATTTTTTAATATTATAATTCATTTTTAATAATAGATTTTGTTTTGGATATTATATTTTTTTTTTTGTATTTATTTTGGTACTAGAAGTTAAATAAGCTAGTCATTTTATTGAAGGGCAAAATTATGGTTTGAGAATTGAGTACATGTGTTTGTAGGAGATCATTTCAAAGTTGAAAACTTGGTGGATATATTCGGGTGAAATTTAGAGTATGTGTGGAATAAGATAAAAGAAAAAAATTATATTTTTATATGGAAAATATTTAAACAAAGCTTTATTATTTAAAAAAGTATACGAAGTGAAGGTGAAATTATTACACAACAAATATTATATTGACGTAATATTAATCAAGTGAATCAATGGTTAAGATGGTGTGAGGTGTTACACATACAGTAGAACGAATGAAATATCCTTGAAAAGCAAAATGAAAGCATGTAATTTTAAAGTCATAAAACTTTATACCTTACTGTTAAAAAAACTTATACCATAAAAAAATATAAAAAAATAAATCTCTTCGATTCGAATATAATATTGGTATATAAATTTAATAAAAAGAAGTTATGTTTAATAACATCAATTATAGCTATTAACGGCTAAATACCATGATTATAGACTAAAAACATGATTATAGCATGAATAGCGTAGTTCATAGTGTGCTGCGAATAAAAATTTTTTTTGAACGGCAGATGTACGACTTTGTTTCGGAGGATGGATGTTATCTTAATCGGGCTCACTTATTCGTTTCCCAACTGAGACCGCACTCCTAACTTACTTAGGAGGAAACTTATTGTTAAAAAAACTTCAGGGTGATGTGAATAAATAGCATGACTTCTTATTGACATGCGTACCCTCCGGTCAAATATGTGTCATATTATGATGGTTACCTATGCTTAACGGGTTGGTTTTTGACTTTAGTTTATACAAAACTCACCTATATAATTTATGTGGTATACAAAATATATATACAGATTATTGAGTATGTGGCCTAAAAAATTTAGGAAAATACAAACCAAATTTGTTGGGATAAGTAGAAAACAATATTGGGTATTCTTGAAATTATAAGTAGAAAAAACTAACTTCAACCCTCATAAAAAATTAAAAATATTTCTAGGAAGAATCTTATTCAAAAGCTGTTAATAAAAAGAATTTTATTCAAACACGTTTTATATGTTGTGATTTCTAAGCCGAAATATGGTAGCGCTTAATTTTCTACGAAACAAACTTCCAAAAAGCAAAATTTTTTTACATGACTACGTAATTTATAAAATAAAATTAAAGTTAACGTGTTATGGTCAACCCTATTAGACTTTTAATTTAACCATGACTTATAATATTAAACAACAGAGACGTATGTGATTAAATTGTCAAATTCGTAAGGCTTTAAAATGGATAATATATATGTTTATATTATTATATATGTTGTTTTTAAATGAATAATTAGATAGAGGAATTTATATATGTTTATTTATATTTTTCTGAGAACCTTCTATTTAGTTTGATACTTATCCTTTTGTAGATTAGAATGGACATAATCTTTTTTAGAAACATAGGGTTACAATCAATTAACACCTCCTGATCCAGACATATGAAAGTCTCTTGTATCAAGTTTGCAATAGTCTTATGTAATTAGAAGTCAATTTTAAATTTTAATACATTATACTTGTTTCTAAGTTTCTAAAATAAAGTAATAAAACAAATTGGAGTTTATGTTTAAGGAAATGACGTCTTGATATGTACCTTTCGGACATCGGCTTCCATGAAAATTGATTGAAATCATTCAAAATATATAATCAAATTTACATTTACAACTAGTTATTTTACCCGCCGCGTGTTACGACGGCATTGTACGCGAAGTGATATGGTATAAACCATAATCAACCCGACTCATTTTCGAACTAAATTTTACACACAAACATAGAGTAGCTCGAATTTCGTTAAATGCACAAACATATATTGACCTAACTTTTTTCCCGTTAAATTTATTTATGTCGACACGTTGATAAACTCAAAACGAACATGAAACGCATGTACAACCCTACGCGGTAATAACATTTCCTTTATGAACTTAAAAGAAGGGTGTTATATTTTCCATTGAGGTTGCTATAGAAAAAATAATAAGCAATTATCCTATATATGAAAAAATGTAATAAAATGATCAAAACACTTAAAAAGAAAGAAAAAGTTTTATTTACGGACCTCTAAACTTTTAACTAAATCACTTTATATTTGTATTTGAAGTCCAATTTTAAATGTTCTTTTCCCATAATAGAATCACAAATCTAACTGTTTTTTGTTCTAAAACCACTAATAGCAGATCATCATCTTCAGTGACTCACACCGGCGACCGTGGCTGCCTTTTTTTTTTGCTTTCTCTTTCAAATACATGCATTCTTGATGTTAGTGCGGGCGATAGGGAGCGGAGGATAAGTTTGTCGTTATCGGGCCTTCGTCACCTAACCGAGATCGTTGATCTACACCGGAGCCCTACAAAAGCCACGGACCGGCCTCCCCTTGCTACTACTGCTGCAACCTCGGACCACCACTCCTCTATCACTATACTCCGACAAAGAAAGGCAAAGGAGATGTAGATCTCAAGAATGGGTTTAATAGCGGTGTTAATCGCTACAAATCCGATAGGGATGGCGGTCGTCGGCCTCAGTGGTGGGTCAGGAGTGATGGGTGGAGATAGCTGGCGGTGTAGTGGTTTTCTTCTCTCCTCAACATCTAGAGACAACCTAGGCGAGGTGGTACTGGTGGCGGTGGCCGTGTCAATTATTTTATGATTGCTCTATTGTCTGTTGAAGGGCACCACCTCCACCGACCTTTGCTCCCACCTCCGCTCTCTCTCTAACCTCGAACACCGCATTGGTTGAAATTCTAAATTTACCCCTGATACTGTTCATACTGTTCATTTGAACTTGTTTTTAAATATATAGGATAATTGTTAAATACTCTTAACCTTGTTGTGAAGTCTTCTATTATATTGCATATTTTATCTATTTTGAGGTATTACATATGTAATTATTCAATTAAATTAAAAAAAAGTATATTAAACACTCCCTTCCTCTTTATATTTTCTCATCAAGCCCACCATCGGTTCATAGATCTCCGGTGACACTTTCGACTACACCACCTCTGATATTATTCCTTCTACTAATTATTAAATCATCTCCACCCTGAGTGCTCGTAACTTAACCACCACTACCGCTAGACAACATTCGAACGACCACGACCCCCTTGAAGTACCTGAGCGATCGAGGAGGCGATGATGAGGCAAACTAAAGAAAAAAAGGAATGTATAAGATTGAGAGAGGCTGAGGCGAGGATGACACTACAACTAACCGTCGATGAAGGAGGAAATGAGGTTAGCAGATGATGGTGGTGGACATATTAGGGTTAACATGGGAAATAGAAAGGGGCATCTGATGACTAGTGATGTTATCGGTGCAACAGAGAAGGGCGGTGGAGATGGATGCGTGGTGTGAGGGCGTCGATGATGAAGTTGTGACGATGGTCAATGATAATGATGAGGTGTTTATATATATATATATACATATATATATACATATATATATACATATATATATATATATACATATATATACATATATATATATACACACACATATATATATATATATACATGCATATATAGGAAAAGGTTCAAGCGATAACCCTCTTTTATTGCGAGAACTTACGAAAACCCATCAAGATCAATAAATATTATTATTATTTTTGCTAAATAACATTATTACACATATAGAAGATTATGATCTTTTATGTATATATGTAAATTCGTAAGTGTAAAATTGTTTACATTGGTGTAAGTTTTGTAAAAAGATATATATATTTAAAGTTGTAAGTAAAACTTACACCAATGTAAACTTTTTTACATTTATGAATTGGCACATACATAAAAAATATCATAATCTTGTATATGTGTAATCTTGTTATCGTAATAAAAAAATTTATGATTTTTATTGATGTTGACGGGTTCTCGCAAGTTCTCGCAATAAAACAGGGTTCTCATTTGAACCTTACCCTATATATATATATATATATA
>BJCO01387274.1:0-10090 GCA_018326465.1 Flaveria floridana | reverse complement strand
ATATATTGAATGAAATACATCCTTTGTGCAGAAACTCTTTCTTATTCTATAATTGTACTGTTTGATTGATAAATCTCTTGTGTTCTTGCTTTGAGTTTGTCTAATTCGTGTGCTAATTCCG
Organism: Flaveria floridana; assembly: GCA_018326465.1. Taxonomy (NCBI): domain Eukaryota; kingdom Viridiplantae; phylum Streptophyta; class Magnoliopsida; order Asterales; family Asteraceae; genus Flaveria; species Flaveria floridana. The sequence goes on along the minus strand of BJCO01387274.1, from coordinate 9,969 downwards.
CTGCAAATCTAATCTAATTGATCAAAGTAGATGCTGGGATCCTTTCAGATAACAACATTAGTTACTATCATTCCTCATTTTAAAACGCACGTCATGAAAGAACAAGCATTTCAAGATGATATACAATCATTTCTCAGTCATCTCGAATCAAGTTCCCAGTTCTCTTTTTATTTTATTTTTATTAATTTTGATATACTCTCCCCTAAATTTTTATTTTTGCAACCCTAATTTTTTTTGTTTATAAAAAAATTGTACAAAAATAGAAATTTACCAAAGAATGTCTTCCAAACTACACTGATATGAGGATAAGAAATGAATTCTAAAGAAATATGCAGAGATGGTTAAGTGAGAACTGTAATTGTGCAGATAAAAATCCAGATTGCGGATAAAATACCATGACCTAAACCTATTTGTTCTGCCTCAATTTTGAATTAGGAACAATATCTGTCAGTAAACTGGATTACTAACAGTCCTACTGAATTGTTCCTGCACTCATAAACATATTAGTTAGAAAGGGGAACCCATGCGATCGTAGTCCTGGAAGTTCCTTTTTCATCAATATAAGTAAGTTGCTTCAGCACATAACTATTTAAACAATCAGGGATTGTTGTATCCTTCTTTTTAATTTGCCAAATTTTTTTTCGGTTCAATTAATTTGGATTTGAATGAATTAAATTTGGAAATCATTTTCTGTTTAAGACCCAAAGGAAGTGATTTTGATTTTGAAACTTTTATCTTTTACATCTTTGAATCATGTGAAACCGGCTTCACATGAGAAGGTTTGGATAGAATGTTTATCATCCAACCATTCAAAGATGTGTGCTTTTTAACTCTTGAAATAGATAAGCAACCTATGTTGTCTTTATCATCTGGAACTTGCCTTTGAACCTGAGTGCACTTCTTTAGCACATGACCTTCTTTTCCACATCTGAAACAAGCATTGAAAGGCTTTTGGTTCTTTGTAGTCCCATGGTTATCAGGAGAGGGTGGATCATCCTTTGAGGTTATTGCAGCTTGTTGACAACCTTGAAGCTTCTTCTTTTGGATATCATGAGATTGAACCTTTTAAGGATTTGTCGATGTGGATTTCAAACTGGGCTGTGATTTGAAGTGTGATGTTCGAGGAGATGAAATCTGAGCATTCTCCCGAGAACCCTTTTGTACGACTGGTGATTTGGTAGACTTGGAGGCAGATTTATAATGAGCTTGATGGATAGTAGATGAAAATGGTAAGTGCTTCTGCTGAGTTTTGGAGGAACTGCTGATTTGTTTAGTAGTTGGAGATAAGATCCGTATAGGTCTTGATTCGACCTTTTGAAGCATTTGAAACTTGGCAACTTTAGGTGACTTATTGATCTCTAATTCATCATCTGAGCTTGTCCAGTTTTGTATACACAAATCTGATTCCAATGGATCTAGATTGATACCACTTGTTGAGTTTTGATTGCCTGATGATTCCATAGCTGTTCGTTCTTAGACAAACCTGACAGGAACAAAAGAAGGGATTTAACCTATTTTGAATTTGTTAAAACAGTTACAGGAAGCAACTGATACTAGTTTTGGAGCATTAGAGGTGGAATTATTGTTTTGCATATCAGATCCTTGCTTGATGAGTTCCAAACCTGTAGGAGAATCATATTCATCTCTAACCTCTTTGTTGTTTACTCCTTCTAAACCTTCATGTAAACTGTTCGCAGATTGCTCAAACAGATCATTTTCTAGGTGATGTTTAGGAATTGAAGAATAGCATAGAGTAGATGGAGGGGGAACTAAATTAAATACAGTTTTACCATCTGAGTGATATCCAACCCCAATTTTTATCCGCACCCCTTGTTGTTTAGCAATAAGCTCATCCTTTTTCATTTGTGAAAGGGACCATTTATCAAGCTTTGTTTGAAACTGGGTCGTTTCAAATTGGGTTAGAATTGCTCTTTCTCTTAAATATTAATTTCCAAATTTCTTTCCAAAAGATTTCTTTCCAAAAGATCAATTTCAGCCAATGCTTTATTAAGTTTCTTTGAAAAAGCAATTTCATTCTGCTTGAATTCTTTGTTTATGGTTTTTAATTCTTTTTCGTTATCCAGCAATAACCTATTTGCTTTATAGATACCAAACAAATGAAGTTTGCAAGCAGATGAGCACATGTCTTGAACTTTCTCACATGGAAGTCCCATGACAATTCTTTCAGCTTCTAAGGCTTTCTTGCAGTTGCAGACCCTTGTGTTTCTTTTATATTCCTCTTCCTTGGCCTTTAGCGTCTCTTCATCCTCAGTTTCCTTCTTTCCTTCATCATTTTTCTCAACTTCATTACCATCAGTTCCCTCACAATCATGTCCACTTCCATTACCACCTCTCAAAGCTTCACAATACTCTTTTACAGTCTCCCTGGTTTCATTAGTTGAATCAGAATGAATTTCCATCAACTTCAACCTCTCAATCATCTCGGTTTTGTAATCTAGAATGCTTGTCGTAAAAGAGATAATAGATAGATTCAGTATGTTAGTTTGAGATGGAAACACGGCTTGATGAAATTCTCTTCTATTGATATCCAGCTCAGCGGATTTCAACTTGTTGATCACATCTATCAACTTGTAATCAAGAAAATTTCTTTCTTTCTTAAGCATTTTAACCTCAGAACTCCACTTGGGTGGAGGAGATTTAAGAAGCTGTTGAACTTGTTCATAGTTGGTGAGTTGGGGGTCATGCTTCTTCAGATTATTTGCCACAGATATAAATCGATCAATGAAATTAGACAACTTTTCATTCTTCATATCTACAGAACAATCAAACCGACTTTATGGCATTGTCTGATTCAAGATCGTCAGAAAATGACATTTTCATTTAAAATATTAAATTCACTTTAACACCCAAAACAAAAAAATATTTTTCCCAAAAATTATTGAATAATATTCTCCCCCTATAATTTCTAAGCAACTGGGGTCAACCTACCAGGTCAGCTTGTTTTTTTATTTATTTATTTAAACATTAAGCATCCAAAAAACACAACAAACTTAATAGTGATTATACACAGATTGTTATACATTAACTGTCAAAAACCACCATTAACCATGTCCCAACCGTCTATCAAATTACACACTCTAAATTGTTATACATAAACCACACTGTTCTAATTTCTTTAAACACTAGATAAATTTCATTTTTCCTTTAGCTACTGATTGTTTAAAAATGTTTAACCTGACATAAAGCTTTCTGAGTTCCAGTCAACCCTGAACACAAGTTACCACTAGCCCTTAAAGAAATGGCAAAAATAGAGATAAATGGTTCTCTCTCTTAGTAACTATTGAGTCTGTAGTTCCTATCTCCCTCATCTCCGAGCCCTAAACCTCCTCCCATCTCCGATCCACCCTCACCATCTTTGGTGACACACTCCGGCGATTCAATTCTCCACCACATGGCCACCTCCACCACCAGCACTGTCTACATCCAAGTCATCGAGGACGTCAGCAACAAAGTCCGACACGAATTCATCAACAACGGCGGCCCCGGTGAAGGCGTCCTTAGCGAGCTTCAAGGATTGTAGGACTTGTAGACGATGCAGGCCAGGGCTATTGTCGGTCCGATTGAGAGATCGGCTGTCGCGAAGTCGTTGTTGGTATGTAGATCGACGATGGTGGTGTCGGTAATGGTGATGTGGTGATGGGGTGGGTGAGTGGCTGTGAGTGGATTTGGTGGTGTGGGGTTCTGTCTAGAGGATTATCGGTAGAGGAGGAAAGCTGTTGTTGTCATGAGATCGAAAGGGAAGGTGAAGGTGGGAAGAGGGTCGTGAGATGGGTGGTCGTGGTTGGGTGATGCAGTGGGAGGGGAAGGGTTGCAGGTGGTTGGTGTGGCGACGGGTAGGTGGCAGAAAGTGGTTAGGGTTGAGTGGTTAGGTGTTCGTAGATTGAGAGATTAGGGTTATCGGTGGTGGTGGAAGGAGGCTGTGGTTGTGTGACCGGAGGAAGGTTGTGGTGGGTGGTGTTTAGGATTTCTCATGGTTGTGTCTATGGTTCTATGGAGGTGATTGATGATTGTGGTGGTTAGTGTTCCGGTAGCTAGGGTTCCGGCAGCATGTTTTTTTTGTTTTTTTTGTTTTTTTAGTTTCGCACATAGAAGTTCTAGTTTTGCAGAATTTATAGCTTCGCCGGAATTTCTAGTTTCGCAGGAAAATTTGCCGGAGTTTCGCTGGACGAAACTATAGTTTCGTCGGAAACTTTGAACTTTCATTCAGAATGATGCTAGTTTCGCTGCTTGATGATTTGAATATTTGAAGATCCTCAAGAACACCAAAAACACACACTAGTGTGTGTGAGAGAAAAAGTCTAAATCTGTCAATTTCTTTTAGATTTCTTATGTAAATTTGATTGTTGTAACAAACTATATTGTATGTGATTCAAATCTGATGAATTGTTGATGTTTCTGATGAGAATTGAGATTTAGATCTAGTTTCTCTCTCTAGAAACCCACTTTCTCTCTCTAGAAACCCACTTTCTTTCTCTAAAACTTTTCTTTAATCTTCAAAAATTGGCAGCAATCTTCAACAATAATGACTCAATAGGATCTTCTTTAGGCTCTGATACCAAATTGTTGGTACTTAACAGCTTTGAATCATAAAATTGATGAAGATTTTGGATCAAAAGTATATAACATATGGATAGAAAGATGAACAATGAAGAACACCAAATAAAACCCCAATTTGATCTGAATTTGATTGCAATGGGTGTTGTTTACATGGAAACCCCAATCAATAGCTCATTCAAGCTTTTTCAAACCCTAATTATAATTTATCTATTTATAGTGAATATAATATTCACTAATGACACATTAAGCCCCTAGACTTAAACTAATTAGGGAAATCACAAATAATACATAAAAATGACTAAAACAATATTAAATAAATTTTGTTGAAGCAAAATATATTTATTAACAATAAAACTCCTAGTCAAATATATATTCAATGTCTCGTCTCGGTTCTTTATCTCAAACGCGTCTGTTTGACTTTTCTGATGACTTTGACCATGACGTTGACATTTGTTAACTTCGACTGTGTTGCTAATATAGACATCATTTTCAAACCCAACAGTAAATGTGGAAGAGAGCATGTTGGTGAGTGCAAGTGGAGGATGAATGTGTGCTTCAAGTGTGGGAAGCCCAGTCATGTGGCGAAGGTGTGTGGACTCATACGGTGCTATAACTGTGGTGAGGAAGGCCACGTGAGCAGGGACTATAAGAAGCCAAGGGTTGAGAGTTCTGGGGCGAAGAAGAGGCCAGAAGAAGGAGGACAGAGGGCGAGTGCTAGAGCCTTCATGATGACACGGGAGGAGGTCAGAGAGGATCCCGATGTTGTGTCAGGTATGTTTCTAGTAAACCAAATTTTTGCCTCTGTGTTATTTGATTCTGGTGCTAGTAGGAGTTTAATTTCTGCTACTTTCTATGCTAAGTTACCTGTTAGTAGTACGAATATTGATAAGTCATTCAACGTAGAAACTGCTACCGGTAAGTCCACTAGAATTACTGATATGATAGAGGACTGTGCCATAGAATTAGAAGGTCATAGGTTTTTTGCTAAACTGCATGTAATGGCCCTAGGCGGATTCGACGTAGTACCAGGGATGGATTGGTTAGCAACCTATGAGGCGAACATCGTGTGTTGCAAGAAGATGATTCGATTAGTTATGCCCGATAGAAGTTTGGTGACGGTTTATGGTGATCGCGTCACTATGGTTCCAAAGGTGATTTTGATGGTGGTGGTAGGAAAGTACCTGAGGCGTGGATGTAGTTCCTATCTGGCCTACATGGAAGATGTGGATCCGTTGGTACCACAACTGTCCGATGTACCTGTAGTATGTGACTTTCCAGACGTGTTTCCAAAAGACTTACCAGGTGTGCCATTGGATCGTGAGATTGAGTTTCAGATTGATCTGATACCCGGTGCTCAACCAGTTGCAAAAGCACCATATCGATTAGCTCCTACCGAGATGAAAGAGCTAATGGATCAATTACAGGATTTAATGGATAAAGCATTCATTCGGCCGAGTATCTCCCCTTGGGGTGCTCCGGTATTGTTTGTGAAGAAGAAGGATGGTAGCATGCGGATGTGCGTTGACGACCGAGAGCTGAATAAGCTGACAGTGAAGAATAGGTATCTGTTACCGAGGATTGATGATTTGTTTGATTAGCTGCAAGGTGCCAGTTAGTTCTCGAGAATAGACCTTCGATCTCGATACCATCAGCTGAAGGTAAAGGGACTAGATATCCCTAAGACAGCTTTTCTCATGTGTTATGGACACTACAAGTTCCTCGTTATGTCATTTGGTTTGACCAATGCACCAGCTGCCTTTATGGATTTGATGAACCGAGTGTGTCGGCCAATGTTAGATAAATCAGTGATTGTGTTTATTGATGATATCCTGATTTATTTGAAAAACGAGGAAGAACATGCCAGCCACATATGTAAAGTATTAGAGACACTTAGAAGAGAAAAGTTGTATGCTAAATCTCTAAGTGTGCTTTTTGGTTACATGAGGTGCAATTTTTGGGTCACGTGGTAACTGCTGAAGGAATTATGGTAGCCCCGCGAAGGTTGAGGCGGTGATGCAGTGGAAATCTCCAAAGACGCCATCTGAGATCCGTAGTTTCTTAGATTTGGCAGGTTATTATAGGAGGTTCGTCCAAGACTTTTCCAAAATAGACTCACCTTTGACTAAATTTACCCGCAAAGATGTGAAGTTTGAAACAGGAGGATGCTTTTAAGGAGTTAAAGATGAGATAAACTCAAGCTCCTGTCTTAACATTACCTGAAGGGAATGAGGACTTAGTGGTGTATTCGTATGCATCTTATTCGGGGCTAGGTTACGTGTTAATGCAATGTGGAAGAGTGATAGCCTAGCATCCCGATAGCTGAAAACCCACAAAATCAACTACCCTACCCATGATTTGGAGTTAGCGGCTGTGGTCTTCGCATTGAAGATTTGGAGGCACTTCCTGTGTGGGACGAAGTGCACAATCTTCATGGACCACAAGAGCTTGAAGTACTTCTTTAAGCAAAAGGATCTCAATATGAGACAGAGGAGATGGTTAGAGCTCATCAAGGATTACAACTATGAGATCCATTAGCATACGAGTAAGGCTAACATTATGGCCGATGCCCTTAGCCGAAAGGAGAGACCCGAGCCGATTCGGGTGAATGCTTATCAGTTGGTTATGACCGCTGATGTGATGACACAGGTGAAAGAATTTCAAAATGAGGCATTGAAATAATATCACCTTAGCTCCGAAAGAATGAAAGGTCTAGTCGCAGAATTGGGTGAGAACACTTTCGGTGTTAGGACCCGAAACGGACGAATATAGATCCCTCGTTACGACGATCTACGGGGACGAATTATGGATGAGGCTCATAAGACTCGATACTCGATTCATCCCGGTGCCACGAAGATGTATCAGGATATGAAGAAAGACTATTGGTGGCCGGGTATGAAGCGCGATGTAGTAGAGTACGTGAGCAAGTACCTTACTTGTTCACAAGTGAAGGCAGAACATTAGAAGCCATACGGGTAGATCCAACCATTGGATATACCCGAGTGGAAGTAGGAGCACATCTCCATGGATTTTAATACTAAGCTACCTCGTACGGCGAGGGGGTGTGATACCATATGGGTGATTGTTGACGGATTGGTGAAGAAGTGGTCACTTCCTACCGATCCGCAAGAAAGCGTTAGAAAGAATCAAAACCTTGAGGTGATCGAGGCTACTACAAAGAAGTTAGAAAGAATCAAAGCCTTCATGAAAGCGGTGAAGGATAGACAAAAGTCGTATGCCGACAAGAGGCGTAGACCGATCGAATTCAAGGTGGGCGACCGGATTATGTTGAAGGTTTCACCTTGGAAGGGAATCATTCGGTTCAGGAAGCAAGGTAACCTAAGCCGGAGGTACATATGACCTTTTGGGATCATCGCATGAGTAGTAGAGGTGGCCTATCGCTTAGAATTGCCAAATGAGTTAAGTGGAATCCATCCGACGTTCCATGTATCCTATCTGAGAAAGTGCTTAGCCGATGAGGATATGATTGTACCACTGGATGATATCGAAGTGGATGAACGGCTCAATTATGTAGAACAGCCAGTGGCAATCATTGACTAGAAGGAGAAGAGATTGAGGAATAAAGTGGTTCCACTACTGCGAGTGCAGTGGAAGCACGGGAAGGGTTCGGAGTCTACGTGGGAAACTGAAGAAGAGATGAGACAGCATTACCCACAGTTATTCGAACAGTGACAAGTTTCGGCGACGAAACCTCTTTAAGGGGGGTGGACTTGTAACACCCGGAAATATTGTCTAGGTGTTCGGTTTTATAGATTTCTTGGCCATGTAACCGAATTATACGTGTTCTTATGTGTAAACGTGTTCGGTTGGATGTTTTAATATGTCTAGGTGTTAAGAAATCTTTGAAAGTTCAAGTTCAAAGAGTTTGAGACTTTAAAGCAGCTAAGGTGAGTCTCTAGACCCCATATTTACATGTTTTAAAGTTTTTCGGGGCTGAAAATGCATGCAAAACTATTTTTATGATTGTTATGTATATAATTGTATGTATGTATGTATGAGTTTGGATGCTTTATGGTTGTTCATACTTGGATGATGTTTAGAATTGTTATATTAAGCTTAGAACATGCTAAGAACATGTTTGGGACTGAAAAATACATTAGAAATGTATACGTGGGTATTCATGCGCCCAAACAGGGCCCATGCGCCTAAGTTCTTGCCTTAGAAAAAAATTGTAAGTATGGCCATGCGCCCAAATAGGGCCCATGCGCCTGAAATTTTAGGCTTAAAAGTTTAAATAGGCATTCATGCGCTCAAAAGTACCCCATGCGCCTAGAAATACCTTAGAAATTAGGTTCATGCGTCTAAATAGTGCCAACTAGCCTGAAAGGCTCATGCGCCTAAGTAAGAAATGGCTAAGTATTGTTTCATGCGCCTACATAGTTGAGAAACGCCCAAACAGGGCTGATGCACCTAAATAGTTCCCATGCGCCCAACACTTAGAAATTTTTCTGAAATTTTAAGGAAAAACAGAATTTTAGGGTTTGACCCTAGTTCGAATTATGGCTGTTTTGGACTATTTTAAGCATGAATATGTGAGGGTTTATGAGTAGTATATGTATGATGAATGTATGATATGCATATGTATATGAGATGTTATCTCTTATTAGTTTTCAAAACATATTTATACAAGAATATAATATACGTTAAGTATTATGTTATTATTTTACGAAGTATGATTAATGTATGAATGAACGTAAAGTATAACATACTGAAGTGAAAGATAACAAAGACAAAAAGTGAAACGTAACGAAAGAAAGAAAAGTCTTGCAAGCAGATTTAAAGGAGGATCATAATTCTTTGGGAGTTGTTAGCTCAACTGTGTGTTTTATAACATGCGATTTCAACCCATGAGGGTTCACACACAGGGGGATCAGTCTAGGTGACTGGGGACCCGTAGTATGAAACGGGATCCTTGTCATTCGACCCAGGGCTTTGTGCCAAGATATGATACGGTTTTGTGCCAAGATATGATACGGCTTTGTGCCAGTTAGTAACGGGGCTTTGTGCCTAGAATGGTGGCTTTGTGTCACACCCCAACCGATGGCGGAAACATCGGGGCATGAGAAGTGATAGATTGTTCAAAGATATCTTAGAACTAAAGTGACAATAAATTAAGATTAAACTTCATTTCCATTAATCAACGTAACATTACAATGTTTCAAATAAACATATAATAATTTGGAGAAATACAAGTCTAAAACAAACATAACAAAATGATAGATTTAGTGTGTTTCTAAGTCCACCTAATTGAATTTCTTGATAAAGCTTCAAGCATTTCCTGCAACATGTATAAAATATTGGTCAACATATGAATATGTTGGTGAGCATACAAATTTGTATACATAGCATAATAGTGAATAAATCTCAATTCAA
>BJCO01387221.1:0-12289 GCA_018326465.1 Flaveria floridana | reverse complement strand
ATGGTTCTATACAATGGTTAATCCCAGTGTCAGGATTTTACCCTCTTCGTAGCACACAGCCACGATTACTAAGGTCACAAGACAAGGATTTCATTTCGAGTCTGTTGCAACAACAAGGTCGCTCACCTCCTTTATTTGCTTGCAAGCCTTTATTACTCTCATTCATTATTAATGCATGCATTCATTCATCATGTTCCTCTTTCAGTATCTTTCACTTTACGTTAATAATACTTTCGTTTCATTCATTAACATAACACGTAAAGCCATGGGAAAGACAAACATACATCATAATAAGGAACCTTAACATACACTATAGCATTACTATTTAGGGCATCATCATACATACATAACATACATCATGCATAAACATGCAACATCATCATTATCATGCCATACATTACTTCTAAGATCCCCACGGTCAACTTATGTATACCTACGGGAACTTCCACGTCAAACTTACATCTGCACTTTCTCTCGAAAGTCAGTACTTTAACTATGTTCGTCCTCGGGTACAACAGCCCTGTTTGGGCGAATAGGCATCCTTCAGTCGCATGGCCTCCATGCGACTAAACACCATGCGATTGGACCTATGCGGATGAACACCTATGCGAATGAACACCCAATCATGCGAATGGACTCTCAATCGTGCGAATGAACTCTCAATCGTGCGAATGAACACTATGCGAATGGACCTCATGCGATTGGACCTCATACGAATGAGCACTTATGCGACTGGGCTCTCAGTCGCATGACTCCCTATGCGACTGGACCCCTAGTCATGCGACTGAACCTCAATCGTGCGACTGAACTCCTAATTGCCCTCCAGTCGATGGTATGGCCTCCAGTTGGTCACCCAGCCCTAACTGGTGCAGAATGCAGTCCTCCCGAACCCAATCGGCCATTTTCGACCTACAAGCTCATCCAAACCCATTCTAAGCCCAAATCAACCATCCTAAACCTTAGAAATGCATACTATGACACCATTAAAGCACTAACAATCCCGAAATCCAACCCCAAATACACCATACACAATCACACCGAAATGGGTCAAACACACACACATACAAAAACGAGTTAACTATGTGTTCCAGCCCCAAATTAGTTAAAAATGAGTAAAATAGGTGTCCTAGAACTCACACAAGCTACAAGAAGAAGAAGAGCTTTGTGTTGACTCGCTACATGACGATTTGGCATGCTCGAATTCACTTGAATCAAGCCTTTTCTCTCCTTTTCTCCCTTTCTCTCTTCTTTCTCTTCTTTTGGCTGAGTTTGCACAAGAGTGGGGAGGATGTGGCTGCCCTCCCCCTCTTAATCTCCCATATTTCAACTTTTCCCCCGTTTTGGCAAGTTTGGTCCCCCGACTTTAGACTTTATTTCTTTTTCTTCTTTTGCCGGCTTTATAGAAAATATCCGGGTGTTACAGTGGTATAACTAGGGTTTTATCTGACAAGAACTTCTTTAGATTTGGCACATAAAAAGTTTCATGAATACTACTAAGTTCTTGTTTTAATTTGAGTTTGTAAGCTAAAGGACCAATTCTTGACATGATCTCAAATGATCCAATGTATCTAGGGTTAAGCTTACCACGTTTAATAAAATGGATAACTCCTTTCCAAGGTAAGACTTTAAGTAGAACTTTATCTCCCACTTAGAATTCTAATGGTTTGTGTCTCATGTCAGCAGAGCTTTTCTGATGGTCACGCGCAACTTTGAGTCGGTTCTGAATCTGAGTGATCTTTTCAGTTGTGTCATGTATGATCTCAGGACCAGTAAGTTGACTATCACCTACCTCGGTCCAACACAATGGTGATCTATACTTCCTTCCGTATAGTGCTTCGAATGGTACAACCTTGATACTAGTGTGATAACTGTTATTATAACAAAATTCAACTAAAGGTACATGAGTATCCCAAAGGTGTCCGAACTCTATCACACAAACTCTAAGCATGTCTTCCAATGTTTGGATAGTCCTTTCACTCTGACCATCTGTTTACGGGTGGTATGCGGTACTCATGTCCAATCGTGTACCCAAGTCCTTTTTTAATGATTGCCAGAATCTTAAGGTGAATTGAATGTCTTGACCGGAGATAATGGAGATTTGCACTCCCTGTCTTGAGACAACCTCCTTAAGATAGATCCTGGTCAACCTTTCCATTTTATCACTTTCATTAATTGGTAAGAAACTTGCACACTTTGTTAATCGGTCCATAATTACCCAAATCATATCACACCCTGTGGATGTCTTGGGTAGTTTTGTTATGAAGCCCATAGAAATCTATTCCCATTTCCACTGTGGAATTTCTGGTTGGTGCAGTAGTCTTGATAGCTTTTGATATACTGCCTTAACCTTTGAACATGAGAGGCACTTGCTAACATAGGTGACTATGTCAGCTTTCATGTTAGGCCACCAGTATAACTCATTCAGGTCCTGATACATCTTATCAGAGCCCGGGTGGATGGAATATCTAGATTTTTGTGCCTTGTTTATCACAAGGTCCCTTAAGTTTCCAAAAGTTGGTACCCAAATTCGGTTCATGAAGTAGCGAGCTCCATTAGACTTGATCTCAAATTGTTTATCCGTGCTGGAAAGAGATTAGTACTTTAAGTTTTGTTCCTTTAGTGCTTTGGATTGAGCATTGCAAATTTGAGTTGTTAGACTCATGTGGATCGTCATTCCCAATGCTCGCACTCGTAAGGTTTTGGTCCGTTCCTTCCTGGTCAAAGCATCTACTATGACATTCACCTTTCTAGGATGATAATGAATCTCACAACCATAATCGTTCAGTGACTCAACCCACATGCGTTGTCTCATGCTCAATTCCTTTTGATAGAAGATGTGTTGAAGGATCTTATGGTCTGTGAATATAGTACACTTGGTACCACATAAATAGTGTCGCTAAATCTTCAGTGCAAAAACGACAACTCTTAATTTGAGGTCATGAGTAGTGTAATTTTTCTCATGCACTTTCAATTGTCGAGAAGCGTAAGCAATAAATTTCTCGTGTTGCGTTAGGACACAGCCAAGTCCTTGTCCTGATGCGTCGTAGTACACCACAAAACCATCGGTTCCCTCTGGTAGGGACAGAATTGGTGCACAATATAGTTTTTGCTTCAATAATTGAAATGACGCTTCCTGTTTATCACCCCAATCGAACTTCTTGTCTTTCCGGGTTAAAGTCGTCAACGGTTGTGCTATTTTGGATAAATTTTCAATGAAGCGCTAGTAGTAACCTGCAAGACCTAGGAATTTTCGCACCTCGGTTGGAGTCTCTGGCGCTTCCTAGTTCTTCATGGCCTTTATCTTGGATGGGTTAACATGTAATCCCTTCTCGTCAACCACATGCCCGAGAAATTGCACTTCTCGGATCCAGAAGTCGCAGTTTGAGAATTTTGCATACAATTTCTCATTCTTGAGTAGTTCCAGATTAACCTTAAATGTTATTCGTTCTCATCCTTGGTTCGTGGGTACTCAAAATGTCATCGATGAAGACGATCACAAATTTATCCAAGTAGGGTTTGCACACTCTATTCATAATATCCATGAATACGGCTGGTGCATTAGTTAACCCAAATGGCATGACCATGAACTTGTAGTGACCATAACGAGTTCAAAAAGTAGTCTAAGGGACATCCCCCTCTTAAATTTGTAATTGGTGATATCCCGAACGTAAATCAGTCGAGTAATAGCTAGAACCTTGAAGTTGATCGAATAAGTCATCGATTCATGGAATACCGATTCTTGATACTGAGTTTGTTTAATTTCCGGTAGTCAATACACATTCGGAATGATCCATCCTTCTTCTTGACAAACAAGACCGAAGCTCCCAGGGTGAGAAACTCGGCTTTATGAATCTTTTATCTAACAATTCTTTCAATTGAGTTGACAACTCCTTCATCTCTGATAGCGCTAGTCGGTATGGTGATCGTACTACTGAAGCAGCTCCAGTTACCATGTCAATTTGAAATTCAACTTATCTATGAGGTGGAAATCCGCGCAAGTCCTCAGGAAAGACTTCCAGGTAGTCTGGCATGATAGGTATGTCCTCGATACTTTTCTCCTCTGCTTGCTTCTCTACCATGTGTGCCAAGATTGCATGATAGTCTTTTCATAAGTATTTTCAGGCCTACATACACGTAATGATCCTTAGCATACTACCGCACTTTTCTCATTGAATCAATATTATCTCTCCACTTGAAAGTGGAATGCGAACAATTTTCTCACGACAAACGATTTCCGCTAGATTTTTCGACAACTAATCAATGCCAATAACGATATCAAAATTCCGTAGTGTCATATGTAGTAAATCTTTGTTGAACGAATAATCCGCCAAATTCAAAATACACCCTTGTATGATCTTGTCGGTTTTGATTAGTTTACCGTTGGCTAATTCTACTATATACTTAGAAGTCAAATTTATGGGAGCAATTCCAAGCAGTGAACTAAACTCACTAGACACAAAACTCTTATCAGCACCCGTGTCAAATAAATTAGAGGCATAGTGATTGTTTACGAGGAACGTACCCGTGACAATGTTCGGGTCTTGTCACACTTCTCTAGATCCAATCAGAAAAGCTTGACCGCGTGGATTGTTTCCACCAGTCTGTTTCAGATTCAGGCAATCCTTGCGAAAGTGTCCATCAGCGCCACATTCAAAACATCCCCGATTATTTGCTATTTTAGGGGTAGGGTTCGCCTTGCGACATTCTTTAGTTGCATGACCAAAACGCATACATTTCTGACACATGGAGTCCACACATGCACCCAGATGATGGAAGTTGCACTTGTTACACTTAGTTAGAGTTCCAACATACCCACCTTTTGTTTTCTTCTCAGATGGGCCAACAGTGAACGCCTTAACAACTTCTTTTTTGTTTTGAGTTTGATGTGGAGCATTCCTACCATGGTTGTTGTCCCACTTCCTCTTGTTGTCATAACTCGTTTCTACCATAATCTTTTTCATAAACACTCCCTGACGCATAACTCGATCATTCAAATCATGAGCTATTCTGAACGCTTCTTTGATGGTAGTTGGCTTGGATGAGGTCACCATGCTCTTGATTTAGGGTGCAAGACTCAAATATACCTTTCTATCCGCTTGAATTCTGGGTTAACCATATGAGGTCATATCGAGCAAGATCAAGAAACCGGGTGGTGTGGCTTGTCACTTCCGCGCCTTTCATGGTGTGGTTCTAGAATTATACCTCATGCTTTTGTAATTCATTTCAAGGGTAGTACTTGTCAATCAGCATTTGTCTCAACTCATCCCATCTGATTTGATAAGCGGCATCAATTATGACACCTCGTATTATTCAGGTAAACACCATCTATACTATCTAAACTATTCCCACCACTGAGTGATATTAAATTCAATTTTACTAGTTGTTATTTAAAAGAATTACTATTACATCATTAACGTACAATTATTATTATTATTAATATTATTGTTATTACCTAAATTCCACCGGTGCCCCCCTTCACAATCAATCTACCCGGTGTCGGAACACTCATCTCCAGCCTCGTTTATAAACCATGAACGCTCGAGAAACCTACAGCAGTTGTTCTCCCTCTTGTCCCCGCTATCAGTTACGGTAAGTCTCATCCGCTTGTCTCGTTTATTCGGATTTGACCTCCGTTCCGTTGCAAGTTTGGATCTTAGTCGAAGGGGGTTGAGATGCAAACGAAATCACCGGCTATTTTGGGTCGAGTGTTCGGTTGCGTAGTGTTACTATATGAATGTTGTTGAGCATGATTTATGTTTCAAGTTCGGACTGTAGGAGTACGCATGCATGTGAGGGTGTAATCAAAAATTCAGAATGATATATATGTGTGCATGCGTTCCGTTCGAAGGAGGGAAAGTGGGGGAGGGGTGAACGAATGCTCGTGAGCATCGTGGGTGTGTTGTGCATGTGTATGTGTCCATGCATGTATATGTGTGTGTATACTAGAGTTTTCTAATATATGTATATTAAACCTAAGCTCATGCCCTGTTCCTGTAGATGTATTGTATGTGCTTGTGCTACGGATGTATTCCTTGGCATTCTCATTCATGAGTTTCTTGGTTGGGGTTAGGGTGTGGTTGAGTGTATGGTGGCATGAGCATGACATCACAGTTATATAATGTTATTAGTATATGTGTGTCACATCTTATGAGCATAATATGTGGATTACAATCATGTGTTGTGGGTATGTTTACAATGTGTTTGTTGTGCCATATAGATGATACATATGTTGTTGGGTGAGTGTTAAGTATGACTTTCGTGCATAAATTATCTAGTAATATATGTGATTGGTCATGCATAATTGTGAAAATAATTATGATTCTGTTTGCTTGTATGTGCAAGAATGAATTATGTATAGTTGTGCATGTATAGGTGGGGGGAAAGAAACCGATGATTTCGTAACCGATTCGTGAAACGCAAAACCGTACAACTCTTATAGTGTAATTAATAATTAATATTAATTATATATATATTGAATAAAACACAAGTTAATCGGAACTCTGATCACTGTGCTTTCGCGTATTCGCTACTGTGCTATTAAGGTGCGTTTTCACGACCCCGTTTTATATTTTTCCTTTTTGGGGGAGAAAACACGCAAACAATATTTTGTTACCATTGCCAATATTATTGATATCGCCTGTTATATTAGTGTAGACATATTTGAAAGTCCTTAAAGAATCAAAACGTTAGTAATGGGATTAGCGAGGTAATTCTGAGTAGTACTACTAGGTTTGACAAACCCCGCCAGACGATTGCCACGGTCTGTGATAGACGAGGTGGAAAGGCAATAAACGCACACAGTCAGCTTCGGTTTGAAACACTAAGTAACTTGTTTATAGGCTAGCTACCTATCGATATGCTTTATATACTAAACCATATGAAACGTTTTCTAACACATTATTTGTTGTTTAAACCTGTGGACTCATCAACTATATATTGACACACTTTAGCTTATTTTCTCAGGTCACAAGAACACACAAGGTTAGGAATTCAGCTAGGATTGCATTCATGACATACATCATAACTCAATCGTTTTATTTTTTAAACATTATTGACTTTTATGGTATAAGCGCATGTTGACTTTGCTGAATTGTTGACTTGCTTTTTTCGAAACGCTTCCGTAAGCATGAAACACTTATGGTTGATTTTAATGTCTGATTTCTTAATGTGATGTTTTACAATTAATGATTCTGGTGTAACTGGTACTATCTGAGATGCTGGTGTGTCACATGCCTGACGGTAAAACCTCTTTAGTGGATTTTGAGGGTGTGACAGATTGGTAGCAGAGCATTAGTTATAGCGAGCTAAAATGAACTTTTGCATCTCATTTTCATTGCATTTTAGACTATAGCTGGATTTGCATTAGTTACACATACATAGATTATTAAGTTATACTTACTTGTTTTGCTTGCTTGAGAACTGTTTGCCTTGGCGTATTCATGTGAGCGTTCGACTACAGGGATGGTATCTTCATATTCTTACGCTAAGTCTATGGGAAAATGCCAGTTCGTCCTAATTCCTTGTTGTTACCATCTTTTCCTTAGCGTAGGTGACTCCGAGTTACTGTGAGTCACGAGAAGGTTAAATACGATTAATGAATTATCGTACCTTTCACATCATACATTTCGGAATTGGATACAGTACCACTGGTACCTAACTTGGATGGTTCATTGGGAGCATGTTCTTCCTCACATTGAATACGTTTTACAGACGAGAGCTACGTCTGCTAAGATTTCCTTACCTACCTTGCCATTTGTCTACCTTGTGAAACAAGAAATAGTTGTATTAGCGGCTACCGTAGACATTGAGAGAAAACTTATTAAGGTGTACTTATGATAAGTTATCTTATCTATCTGAGCTGAGTACATTGATGGTTTCTACCCCAAGTGAATGTTTTCTTAACCGAATCCTTTATACAACCTTGGTTAATTGACCCTCGGTTTAGTTACTATATCTTTGAAACCTCTATCATTGATAACACTCTATACTTGACAAGGTATGTTATCTTGGATGGGAGGAACCAGGGGTGACCATGCAAAGCAAATTATCATCACGGGTGCACATGTAATTGTAATTTGTCATGCATGAAAAGTCTGGCGAACTCTGTCGGGTGATAACGGTCATAGTCAGTATAAATTTTCATTTCTATACTTTAAGACATGAGAGTCTCGATTCTCATAAAACTTCACTATTGATATTGAAACAATCCTTCATTTCTACTTGTATGAAAGTTCTCATCTATCTCGAGCCTTAATGAGATTCATATTATGGCATTAGTCCTAGTCTCTATGAGACGTTACCCTTTCTATCATTTCAATGATTATGCATTACTATCCACGTACAATGTGTCAGATCTTCAAAACTTGCAATAGAGTGGTGATGTTTATTGGATTGATCTTAGGACTTAGAGTCTTGGAAATTTGAGCGTTCCACTACTCATTTCATTTGATATCTATCATGTATAAGCATACATTACATTTGTTTGTTCCCAAGTGGTGGGATCCAATCGGATTTTTCTGGCCGAATATCTTTAGCGTAGAACTGAATAGCAAGATATTATGATGACCTCGTCCATTACATCTTCGCCTTTCTATTATAAGCAAATAGTGTAACTATAGTCGCCATGGGTCGTGCAATAAGAACAATTGAGAGCACTGTGGGAAAATTTGGCCATACCTTCAAGAACCAATCACGTGAACATCCTGGACAAGTCACCTCAGCCACAAGAAGCAAAAAGAGATGTTATGAGTGTGGACAATCTGTGTATTTAAAGAGAAACTGTTCAAGGCTCAAGAAGATAGGAAACCGGTAGAAATAGTAGTTTTGCTTTAGCATTATCTCATTCGAGTGAAGTTTCATACCCAGTAACTTGAATGGACTGCTAGAGGTAGTTCTTACCAACTTAAGTTCCAGAATCTACCATAGAAGTAACCGATAGTAGAACTAGGTTTGTGTAGACATTCGTTCGATATAAATCTGATATTCTATTACCCATGGTATCTTCGATCACGTGGTTGAAATGGATTGGTTGTCCAAAACCAAACAGAGATCTTTTGCGGAAACAAACTTATTAAGTTACCTCTTCCTAGTGATGGGATTTTTACGGTAGAAGGTAAAAAGGTTGGGTTTTTGGTTGGTATCATCTCATACGTAAAGGTGCATAAATGTCTCAAGAAAAGGTATTTCACTCTACTGTCATTAGTTACTGAGAAGAAGGCGGATGAGAAGCGTGTTGAAGATATTCCAGTTGTCACAGACTTTTTAGAAGTATTTCTGAAGACTTACCTGGCCTTCCACCAAACAAGCAGGTAGAGTTCCAGATTGAGTTAGCACCTGGAGCAGCTCCGATCGCTCTAGCGCCGTACCGTCTGCCACCGAACGAACTACAAGAGTTGTCTAAGCAATTGCAAGAATTGCTGGACAAGGGATTCCTACGTCCCAGCCCTTCACCTTGGGGAGCTCCAGTGCTTTTTGTGAAAAGGAAAGATGGAACCTTCAGAATGTGTATTGATTACAAGAGCTGAATAAAGTGACGATCATGAACAGATATCCACTCCCGCGCATCGATGACCTGTTTGACTAGTTACAAGGATCAAACTACTATTTCAAGATTGATCAGAGATCAGGCTATCATCAGTTATGGGTTAGGGAGGAAGATATCTCGAAGACGGCATTTTAGACTCGCTATGGGCACTACGTGTAAGTGGTAATGCCTTTTGGACAGACCAATGCCCCAGCAGTTTTCATGGACCTCATGAACCGTGTATGCAACCTTTATTGGATAAGTTTGTCACTATCTTCATTGATATCATAATAAGGAAGATCATGAGAAACACTTGAGAATTATTCTTTATTTATTGAAGAATGAACAACTATATGTAAAGTTCTCAAAATGCGACTTTTGGATACGGGAAGTGCAATGTCTTGGTCAGGTGGTGAGCGAAGGGGGTATCCATGTGGATCCTTCAAAGATAGAAGCTATCAAGGACTGGGCTGCGCCTAAGACTCCGACTGAGATACAACAGTTTCTTGGGATGGCTGGCTATTATCGACGATTTATTAAATGGTTTTCGAAAATTGCTTAACCTCTCACGGCGTTAACTCATAAAGGCACTACATACAATTAGGGTGACAAACAGGAATCCACATTCCAGGTTCTGTAGTAGAAACTCTGTACAGCACCGGTTCTATCACTACCCGAGGGAACAGACGATTTTGTAGTTTATTGTGATGCTTCTATTCAAGGTCTCGGTTGTGTGCTAATACAACGCGAGAAAGTGATCGCATATGCTACCCGCCAATTAAAAGTTCACGAGAAAAAAAACACTACACAACACACGACTTAGAGTTGGGAGCCATTGTGTTTGCACTCAAGATATGGATACATTACTTGTACTGTACCAAGTGCACTATATACACCGATCACAAGAGTCTCCATCACACCTTTAAATAGAATGAGTTAAACATGAGACAACGTCGTTGGGTCGAACTGTTGAACGACAATGACTGTGCGATCAAGTATCATCCGGGTAAGGCTAATGTACTAGCCGACACCTTAAGTCAAAAGGAAACTCCTAAGCCAAAACGAGTTCGAGCACTACAGCTTACCATCCACGCTAGATTACTTGATCAAATCCGTAATGCTTAACTTGAAGCTTTGAAAGACGAGAACCTGAAAGCAAAGTCCATGCGGGGCATGGAAAAGCAGTTAGAGGTCAAACTGACGGAATCCGTTATTTCATGGAACGAATATGGGTTCCTTTGTATGGAGATTTACGAGAGCTGGTAATGGATGAAGCTCACAAATCAAGATACTCTATTCACCCGGGTTCAGATAAGATGTATCAAGATTTGAAGGTCTTATACTGGGGGCCAAACATGACAGCTAATATTGCAACCTATGTAAGTAGATGTTTAACATGTTCTAATGTTAAAGTAGAATATCAAAGGCGATCCAGTTTACTTCAAAAACCAGAAATTCCAGTATGGAAGTGGGAACAGATATCAATGAATTTCATCACAAAACTGCCTCGGACTACTAGCGGATGCGATACCATTTGGGTGATTGTAAATCGCTTGACGAAATCCGCATATTTCCTAGTAATTCAGGAGACTGATCGAATGGAAAAGTTGACTCGTATCTACCTAAGGTAAATAGTCTCTCGGCACGATGTGCTAATTTCTATTATCTCTGATCGTGCAACTCGATTCACTTAATATTTCTGGCAATCTTTACAACGATCATTGGGAACGCAGTTAGGTATGAACACTGCATATCATCCACAAACTGATGGTCAAAGTGAGCATACTATCCAAACCCTAGAAGACATGTTATGTTCCTGTGTGATTGATTTTGGCAGTAGTTGGGAAACTCACTTACCATTAGTTGAGTTTTCTTTCAATAACAATTATCACACCTCAATCAAGGCTGCTCCGTTTGAGGTACTGTATGGGCACAAGTGTCGACCACCTATTTGTTGGACAGAAGTTGGAGAGAGCCAACTTACGGGTCCTGAGCTTGTGCACGAGATGACAGAAGAGTTATGCTGATAAGCGTCGTAAACCGTTGGAATTCCAGATTGGTAATAAATTACTTTTGAAAGTGTCACCTTGGAAAGGTGTGATCCATTTCGGGAAACGGGGAAAACTAAACCCTAGATACGTGGGACCATTTAAGATTGTCAAACGGGTTGGTCCAGTAGCCTATCGGCATAACTTACCTGAAGAACTCAGTGGAATACACAACGTATTTCACGTATTAAATCTAAGGAAATGCCTAGCTGATGAATCGCTTGTCGTTCCATTAGAGGAACTAGAAATCGATGAACAGCTTCGTCTCGTTGAAGAACCAGTGGAGATCATGGATCGAGAAGTCAAAACCCTAAAGCGTAGCAAGATGACCTATTGTACAAGCGTGGACCAGATTCACCTGGGAACGTGAAGATCAAATGAAAAAGAACTATCCACAACTGTTCAACGATTACACTTCCACTTCTTAAGAAACTCCAGAAACCCTATCATGTGCAAACTTCTGAACAATCCTCGGTTGTCGCTGTTAAAACTAGCGTCCTGCGCTAACCTGACATTCTAATTTTCAGGATGAAAATTCCATCAACAAGGAGATGATGTGGCACCCCGTATTATTCAGGTAAACGCCGTCTATACTATCTAAACTATTCCTGTTGATACATGTGTCCCTAGATTCTGAGTTGAATGTAAAACGTCTTGATTATGTGTAATTGAATGATGATTAATGAAATACATGTGGTTGTTTATATTATAATGTTTA
>BJCO01387210.1:0-10683 GCA_018326465.1 Flaveria floridana | reverse complement strand
GAATGAGCTGTAACAGGGTTCGTGCGAATGACCTTCATTCGTGCGATTGGCTCATGCGACTGAGCTTCAGTCGCACGATTGAGCCATGCGACTGGCTCATTCGCACGAATGGGTCATGCGACTGGGCTCATTCACCTGCAACGGATCAGCAGCTGTGTTCTTGACGTATTTGATCCAAAAACTTGAGTTTTAACCATTCAGATCATGCCATATTCAAAACAGAACATATACACATCGTTTACAACATCTTTGAGTCCTTATTTCACCAAAATTTCATAAAAACTTGGCTCCGAATTCTCGGTTTTCAACTTAATGAAAGATTAAATCAAAACTCAGATTTAAGCATGTTTTTGGATCAATTCCAGTCACATACACAACTTAATGCATTCAAGGATCGATCCGTGCCAAGCGAAACTTACCGAAACGAAGCCGAAATCGTCGATTAATTGAAGGTTCGAAGGTTGTGGTGTGCGGGGTGTGTGTGTGTTTGGTATGTGTGTGTTCTTATCTCTTCTGTACACATATATCCACATATTACACATATATGTACATATTTTTATTGTTAACCGCCTCACCCGACTGGGCTTTCAGTCGCACGACTGAAGGCCATTCGACTGGAGCCTAAACGCCTTCATTCGTGCGATTGAGGCTCATACGCCTGTCATACATGCGACTGAGGTTCATTTGCTTACATGTTATGCGACTGGATACTAAACTAAACAAATAAACGAATATTAAAACTTATGGATGTTAAACGGGAAGTGAAATTTCTGGGACATGTGGTGAATGAGAATAGAATTCACGTAGATCCCGGAAAGATCGAAGCGGTGAAGAAATGGGAAGCACCTCAAACGCCTTCGGAAATACGGTAATTCTTAGGGTTGGCTGGATACTATCGTCGCTTCATCGCAAATTTCTCAAAAATCACTCAACCGTTGACTCTACTAACTCAGAAAGACAAGAAATTTGATTGGGGACATGCACAAGAAGAGGCATTCCAAACATTGAAAGAAAAGTTGTGCAATGCGCCGATATTGTCCCTTCCGGATGGATCTAATGATTTTGTTGTGTACTATGATGCCTCATATCAAGGACTGGGATGTGTGCTAATGTAGAAGGATAAGGTGATTGCCTACGCCCCATGACAGCTTAAGGTGTATGAAAAGAACTATACGACTCATGACCTGGACTTGGGCGCTGTGGTATTTGCACTTAAGATATGGAGGCATTACCTGTATGGAACTAAGTGCATCATCTACACAGACCATAAGAGCCTCCAGCATATTCTGGATCAAAAGGAACTTAATATGTGCCAGCGATGATGGGCGGAACTCCTTAGTGACTACGACTGTGAAATCCGGTATCATCTGGGGAAGACAAATGTGGTGGCTGATGCCTTAAGCCGTAAGGAACGCGTGAAACTACTACGTTCTTGAGCGTTAGGATTGACTATTCAAACGAGCCTGAAAGCTCAGATCTTGATAGCACAAGCTGAAGCGCTGAAAGAAGAAAACGTTATAGGAGAAGAATTTCGAGGGTTGGATAAGCAAATGAGTTACAAGGAAGATGACATACGGTATTTTATGGATCACATATGGGTACCCAAATGGGGAGATATACGTACCTTGGTTATGGATGAAGCGCATAAGTCAAGTTATTCTGTTCACCCTGGTGCAGACAAGATGTACCACAATCTCAAAGATCTGTATTGGTGGCCAGGCATGAAGAAAGACATTGCTAGGTATGTAAGCTGATGCTTGATGTGCTCGAAAGTTAAAGCTGAACATCAGAAACCATCAGGATCACTATAGCAACCGGAAATTCCCGAATGGAAATGGGAAAATATAGCTATGGGTTTTATTACCAAACTTCCTAGAACGAGTAGCGGGCATGACTCAATATGGCTTATAGTGGACCGTATGACGAAGTCAGCCCATTTCTTGCTGATCCGAGAGGATTACAAAATGGATAAGTTGGAGAGATTGTACATAAATAAGGTTGGGACAAGGCATGGAGTGCTTGTGTCGATCATATCCGACCGTGATAGCCGATTTACATCGCGGTTTTGGCAGACGCTACAGAATGCGATGGGCACTCGATTAGATTTGAGTACCACCTATCACCCGTAAACAGATGGTCAAAGTGAACGAACTATACAGACATTGGAAGACATGCTTAGGGCGTGTGTAATCGACTTTGGTGGTAGTTGGGACACCCATCTACCTTTGATTGAGTTCTCTTACAACAACAACTACCATACGAGCATTGGGTGTGCTCCGTTCGAAGCCCTGTATGGAAGGTAATGTAGGTCTCCAGTTTGTTGGGAAGAGGTAGGTGAGAATCAGTTAACAGGTCTAGAAATCATTCAGGAGACAACCGACAATATTTTTCAGATCAAGCATAGACTAAAAGCAGCCAGATATCATCAAAAGAGCTACGCCGACAACTGTCGGAAACCTCTGGAATTAACGTGGGAGAACGCGTTTTACTTAAAGTATCTCCTTGGAAAGGGATTGTATGGTTTGAAAAGAAAGGGAATGCCCCAAGATATGTAGGACCATTCAAAATCACAGAAAGAATCGGTCCAGTGGCATACCGATTAAGGTTACCACAAGAACTCAGCGGTGTACACGATACGTTCCACGTACCGAACCACAAGAAGTGTTTGACTGATGAATCCCTTCATGTACCAATTGAGGGGATCAAGATTGATAAAAAGCTTCATTTTGTCGAAGAACCCATAGAAATTATGGATTGAAAGGTCAAATGATTGAGGCACAGTAAGATACCGATTGTCCACGTGAGATGGAACTCTAAACGAGGGCCAGGATTTACATGGGAACGGCAAGACCAGATAAAACTCAAATACCCGCATCTGTTCGTGGATAATACTCCTGGACCTAACTCCAGCTGAATTTCAGGACGAAATTCTCTCAACTGGGGGATACTGTGATATCCGTCACCGAAAGGTCCGTCAATTAACGTGGTATTCGTTAACCCTTCTTGAATATTCAACCTTGTTTCATAATCAATTTGTTTTAATTTCAAATTTTTGCTTCATTATTTATGTGCGTTGTTTTAAGTGTGCACAAATATTTAATTATTAAAAACCTAATAAAATTCTACCAAATATTTTCCCTCTTTCCTTTAAGTTTTTAAGAAAATATTAGTATGTAAAAGTTATTTTATTATTAATATTACTAACATTATTATTATTGGCATTATTATTATTATTATGATTACTATTATTATTATTATTATTATTATTATAATTATTAAAGTCGTAAATTATTATTATTAATACAATTATCATTATCATTATTATTATTATTGCTATAATTATTATTAAAGCTATTATTAGTATTATTATTAGTAATGTTATTATTATCATTATTATTATCAATAATATTGTAAAATTATATCATTAATAAATTAATAAAGTTCAGGGTCCCAATTGTAATTATTCAAACATGAAGAATTAATTGTCTTGAAAGTCTAGGGACTAAAGATGCCACTTTCTCAATTCTGAAATGGGTATAAATACCCATGCTACAGCCGCTATTTCCCCTACCTTAAACCCTACCATCACCGGTCACCCCCCTGTTCTACAATCATCCTCCTCTGTTTCTCCAGCAACCGCTGCCGCCGGTCGTCTGCTCTCGATATTTCGCAGGTAGACGACCACTGCCGTCTCTTATTTCATCTTATTTTGTTCCTTTTCGCGTCGGTTTCGGGTGTTTTGGGTGTCTCCGCGTGTGCGAGTGTAGCCGAGGCTGTGTGTGTGCGTCAATTTCTTAAAAGTGTTGGGAATCGATCCCTGAATGTGTTGTGGTGCAATTCGAGTGGTCATAGTAGCCGAAGGCTGCTGTGCACAGTCCAACACCCCTGTGTTCTGGTGTGTGCGACTCAATGTTGTCCATGCGAATGAACGAATGCTGTGCGACGGGACTTGTTTCATACAAATGAATGCTATATGGTACGAATGAAGGTCATTCGTGTGCGAATAGTTGTTATTCGTATACGAACGACTGTGATTGTGTGCGCATGAGTGTCGAGTTGTGCGATTGAAAGTGTGCGCGCGAATGAATGGTGATGTGTGATTGGAAGTATGTGTGCGAATGAGTGTGTATCATGCGAATGAGTGTGTGTGAAAATGAGTGTGTGTGAAAATGAGTGTGTATCTTGCGAATGAGTGTGTGTGCGAATGAATGCTGTGTCATGCGAATAAATGTGTGCAACTGGATGTGTGGGTGCGAATGAGTGCTGTGTCATACGAATGAATGTCGAGTCATATGATTGAAGGTTGATTCGTACGAATGAAGGTTTATTCATACGAATGAAGGTTGATTCGTGCGAATCGATGTTGAGTCGTGCGACTGAAGATTGTTTGTGTGTGAATTCATTCTTGTGTGCGGTGTGTGTAGGTCGTGTGATGTTAAAGTAACATTGATACAATTACGATTATTAATGACATTATTAATATCATCATCATGATTATTACTAATATTATCACAAATATAATCAATATTATCATTATTATGGTTACCAAGACTAACATTAGTAATTACTAATATCCTTATTGCTTTTATCGGCATGATCATTTTGTCATACTGAGTACATCCCTTTAGTAACAGTGAAATCCTTGACACTAATATCATTATCAATAGTGACGATTCCTATGACATGATTCTATATAAAATCTTATACTTATGTCTGCTTGTGTGGGTGTGTCGCGCGACCGATCCGACCCGAACCGATCGAACGCATCTATTCTCTTTGAGCGTATCTTTAATACTTAACAATAATTAATAATAGGTGTTTGATCGATTGTTGCTTCATCCTCTGGAACCTTTGTTCATCTATTTCTACCATCAATCAAGTGAGTTTCGTGACCCCTTCTTATTTTAAATTATTACTTGAATTATTTACAAACTTAGGTGAAAAGTATGCTCACCCTTTTCATGCTGTACAACCCATATTCTTGGGATTATCGTGTTACTGTTTTGTAAGCCTTTATATGATACATGCATGAGTTTGCTGTGTGGTACTTGATTCACAACTATTTAATTCTGGTGTTGGAACCGACAGATAGGTATTGATAGTACTATTGGGTTGACACCCCCACCCTCGTTTGTTAGTATACAAGTTAGTAACAACAGTGGCCAGAAACGGGCCCTAGGGTGAATATATTATGATAAAATTTGTGTGTTCGTCATAGGTTTGGTTGTGATGCTTATGTTGTCATGTGATTTTGCTTACTTATAACAGTGTTCACGATGTTCCGCAAAACTATTATACAACACCAATTTTATTTACTATTAAACTTGCGAACTCACCAACAATTATGTTGACCATTTTGAGCATATCTTTTCAGGTGATATCAATAATTGAAGATTCTAGAAATGCAGCCTTAGTGGAGACTATAGGATGCATTTTAGACTATAACATTACTTTGACATTTGTTGGTCTATTTTCCCATTTCTTACATTTGAATACTTGTTCCCGGGTTGTGGGAATTCTCTTACAATATTAATACTTTTGGCTATGTTGTCGTAGATATTGACTAAACACGACACAAGTCTCCCTTGTGTCAGGTGTCGTCATGACACGTTATTTTTTTTATACATATATTGCATCTCTATTAATTCAATGTGTTATGACGATCCCGTCCGTTACATCCTCGTGTTTCCGCTTTTAGCGAGGGTGTGACATTTTTACCAAACCGTTTGATTCAACAAGATTTGAATTTTTAGTTTAGTCACTTGGTATGATCAACTATGAACAAACAAGAATGTTTTCAAAACATTAAATCATACAATCTTGATTTTTGTCAAAGTACAAGTTTAAAACAAGCTGGTGTCTTACAAAACCAAGTTTTCATACAACAATTCATGTATTTCAAATAACAAACAGTTTGGAATCACACATAACATTAAATCATACAATCTAGATTATTTCTTTACTAGAGTCCTTTTTCACTAATAAAGACTGACAATACTTTGTTTGATACTGGTACTACTCACCGGTACTACCTTAGTACCGTCACCACCACCAACAATCACCAACACCACCGGAGACCACCGGCGACCACCGAAAACCCGTCGCCGGAGCACCACCATGCCACCGTGCCACCTCACCCCAAATGCTTCCACCTCACCCCACCGCTTCCACCTCACCCCACCGCTTCCACCTCACCCCTCCGCTTCCACCTCTCCCCACCGCTTCCACCGGAGCACTGCCTTCGCCGGAACCCTTCGCCGGAACCACAAACCGCGACCACCCAGACCACCCCGACAACACCAACACCTTCGTAGGAAACCCCCCGCCGGAACCACAAACCGTGTCCAGCCCGACCAACACCTTCGCCGGAACGGAACTCCCCTTCGTCGTAGCACCTCCACGCCACTGCGCCACCCGCAACCACCCCGACAGCCACAACCACAACCTTCGTCGGACCCCCTCCCACTATCCATTGACCACCTTCCCGCCGGACCTCCCCCCCTCTCGCCGGACCACCCTCCCCCTCCAACAACCTTCCTGCCCCTCCATCGACCTTCCTGCCGGACCTTCCTGCCGGACCTCCCCCTCCACCGACCACCCCCTCCTGCCGAACCTTCCTGCTGGACCGCCTCCTGCCGGACCTCCCACCCTCCTGCCGGACCCGCTCCTGCCGACCAACTTCTACACCACCCCCTCCTTTCCACCCCCAAACCCACCACAAACGCCGCAGCCTCCAACCAACAGAACCCCCACAACCAGCCACCACCACCACCACGAAAACCACACAACCAACAACCTCCACCCCCACACCTCCCACCAACGCAGCGAACCCACCTACCGTTGCACCATCCATCACACCTCTACGAACGCCCAAACATCAACAACGCCCCCAACGTTGCACCACCCTTCACAGACGCCGCATAACGGCCACCTTACTTGGTGGTACATTTGGTGAGATCGTCCATCTCGTGTTTGCTTATCTGCTTTTTTAGCATTCTTTAATTATATTTCTACATTTAAATTGTTTAGCTTGGTTAGGAGTACCGACATATAGGGAGAGTCATCCCCCTTTCGTGTGATTTTGTTTGTTCTGTTTGGCTATTACCTGTGTTGTGTTGACCGCATGCTTTGATTGGCTTTTTCTAGTTCTGTACCACTTTTTTTGGCTATTACGTATGCGTCACGTATGTTGTGTTGACCTCGTGTTTTGTTGACCCATCTTTAGTGGCTGTTTACGGTGTGTTAGTGCGGTAAAATAGATAACAGGAGTCATTATGTTGCCCCAAGATCATGTTCGGTGAAGAGAGGTGCTACTAAAGAGAAAAAGGGTTATAGTTTGCGAGTGGCATCGTGGAATGTAGGAACCCTAACTAATAAGTTATTAGAGTTAATAGATGTGCTGAAGAGATGTAGGGTTCAGATAGCGTGCCTTTAGGAGACTAGATGGCGGGGTGGGAGAGCAAAAGAGTGCAACGGTTATAAACTGTGGTATTCAGGGTCAGATGGTACAAAAAATGGAGTAGGTTTTCTAGTTGCTAAAGAACTTTAGGATAATGTAGTGGAGGTGAGAATATACAAAGATAGACTTATGCTGTTTAGAATAGTAATAGGGGATGAGGTAGTGGTAATAGTTAGTGCGTATGTATCACAAGTTGGTTTAGGAGAAACAGAAAGAAATAAGTTCTGGGAGACTTTAGATCACGTTATGGGAGACATACCTGAAGAAGAAAAAATATGCATAGGAGGAGATTTTAATGGGCATATCGGTAAGGGTAAAGATCAATTCATGTCGGTTCATGGAGTGTTTGGGTATGGTCTGAGGAATGACGGCGGGAGGGAGCTCCTTGACTTTGCTTTAGCCCATGACCTGGGCATCATAAATTCATTTTTTAAGAAAAGATACTCGCATCTAATCACCTTTAGCAGCAACGGGAGACACACATAGATCGACTATCTTCTAATGAGGGGAGAAGACCGTAACTCGTGGAAGGACTGTAAGGAAATCCCGGGAGAGACAGTCGTGACTCAACATCATATGTGTGTGGCTGATCTACACGTGAAGAGGGCAATTGTCCAACCAATTAAGAGAATTAGACCTATGATCAAATGGGGCCAACTCAAAGATGAAAAGATTACCACCTTAAGAGATAAGGTCATACCAATGATCCAAACTGGGCCACAGGAAGACGCAAGCCAAATGTGGGAGGATATGGTAACTACAGTTATGTAAGCAGTTAAAGAAACTCTTGGAGTTGAAACAAATAGGATAGTAGGTCATAAGGAAGCCTGGTGGAAGAACAAAACTGTACAGGAGAAGATAAGAATTTAACAACAAAGTTTCAGAGACCTTTTACACTGTAATAATGACGAAGAACGAGCAGAGCTAAAAGATAAATACAAGGAGGCTAAGCGAGAGGCGAAAAAGTCTGTGTCAGAGGCAAAGAACACAGCGTACGAGAGAATGTATGAGCGATTAGAGCCAAAAGAAGGAGAATATGGCATGTTTAAGATTGCTAGGGCAAAAGAAAGTTGAAGACAGGACCTGAGTATGGTGAAGTTTATAAAGGCTGCGGATGGAAAGGTCTTGGTGCAGGAGAACGACATCAAGGTGAGATGGAAAACTTACTTCGATAACCTTTTCAACATAAGGAACCCTAACAAACAAAGTGAGATTGATAAAACAACTCAACCAAACCAACAAAACGAGTGTTACTGTAGAAGCATCACAGTCGACGAAGTTACAAGAGCGCTGAAGAAAATGGGAAGGGCTAAGGCGGTGGGGCCAGACAACATACCGATTGAAGTGTGGAAGTGCCTGGGAGACGAGGGCCTGTAATGGCTAACAGACTTATTTAACACTATCTTCAAAACCGGGAGAATGACAGAGCAATGGAGAAGCAGTCTCATAGTCCCAATATATAAGAAAAAAGGAGATGTCCAATGTTGTGCAAATTACAGGGGAATAAAGATATTGATTTACACCATGAAACTATGGGAAATAGTTATTGACACGAGAATTAGATGAGAAACTCAGATTGCGATAAACCAATTTGGATTTATGCCAGGACGATCTATAATAGAAGCCATACACGTCAAAGAAGGATAATGGAGAAATATAGAGAAAAAAGGGACCTCCATATGGTATTCATTGATCTAGAAAAAGCATATGATAGTGTGTAGTATTAACTCATTTGGGATTGTTTACAACTCAGAAAGGTACCAGAGAAGTATATCAAAATAATAATGGATATGTATGAAGGGGCAAAAAACATGTGTGCGAGTACCAGTCGAAGACACAGACTTCTTCCCGGTGGAAATGGGACTACACCAAGGATCGGCATTGAGCCTATTTCTCTTCACAATAGTGCTGGATGAGATGAAGAATTCTATACAAGAGCCAGTCCCGTGGTGCATGTTGTTTGCAGATGATATTGTACTAATATCGGAATCTAAAACGGTGCTTAACCAGAGGCTAGAACAGTGGAGAGCAGCACTAGAGCGCAGAGGCTTAACGATAAGTCGCTCTAAGACGGAATACATGCATTGTAACTTTAGTGGTGAGGATA
The DNA here is from genome assembly GCA_018326465.1 of Flaveria floridana. NCBI lineage: Eukaryota > Viridiplantae > Streptophyta > Magnoliopsida > Asterales > Asteraceae > Flaveria > Flaveria floridana. The sequence goes on along the minus strand of BJCO01387210.1, from coordinate 1,117 downwards.
AAGAGGACACCCAAATTAGTATTGAGGGTATGACGGAACCAAAGACGTCTAGGTTTAAATACCTGGGCTCGTACGTCCAGAAGGACGGAGAGATACACAGCGATGTAGCTCACCATGTGCAATCAGGATGGTGCTAATGGAGAGTAGTATCAGGGATCCTATGTGATAAGAGGTTCCTAGCAAAATTAAAGGGAAAACTATACAGAGTGGCAGTACATCCATCTATGTTATATGGAACAGACTGTTGGGCCATAAAGAAATCATACCAGAGACAACTAGAGGTCGCGGAAATATGAATGCTGAGATGGATGTGTGGACACACAAGATTGGATCAAATAAAAAATGACGTGTTTCAACAGATACTGGAGGTGGCTTGTATCACAGATAAAATACAAGAGGGAAGATTAAGATGGTTTGGGCATGTAAAGCGAAGGTTGATGGTAGCACCCGTTAGAGCAGTAGAGAACATCAACATAGAGGGTAGGAGGGGTAGAGGTAGACCTAGGTTGACTTGGCACGAGATAATTAGGCGAGATATGGTAGACTTGCACATCTCTGAGCACATGATCGAGGGTAGGAGTGAGTAGAGGTGTAGAATTAAAATTAAGGACTTTTAGCGGGACCTGTGGGTAGGAAGGGTAGAAGTTGACCTATTGTGGGCCCCCTGTTTTCCTAAATTTGCCCTTATACGTGATTCTACCCGCTTATTTGATGTACGCATTTTCTAAGTATTTATTGTTTTTAGAGACATCATACAAGCAATCAGATAGACAAGGCTGGTTCATGCTATGACAGCCAAGCCTGACATTGATAAAGATCATATAGTCTAATTCTGGACTCATGCTCACTTAGAGCAGATGAATGACCAACAAGTGATTGTTTCCTCTATGCACAACAATCAGATAACTATCACTGAGGAGATCATAAGGAGAGTACTTCAATTGGGAGAGGAAGATGCTCATGGACCAGTTGAATTTGATGAAAACTTACCCGCTTATTTGATGTACGCATTTTCTAAGTATTTATTGTTTTTAGAGACATCATACAAGCAATCAGATAGACAAGGCTGGTTCATGCTATGACAGCCAAGCCTGACATTGATAAAGATCATATAGTC
>BJCO01387126.1:0-10579 GCA_018326465.1 Flaveria floridana | reverse complement strand
TACGACTGAGTCCCATTCGCATATGCTCATGCGAATGACTCAGTTTCATGTGTTTACAAGGTGTATAACATTAAGCCTAGACTATTCGTCAAGCGACGGACACACTATATATGACAATATATGCTCCAACACATTTGTTTCGTACTTTATTATTATCTTTCACTGTTTCTAGATCTTGTCAAAACTTTACCCCCGTCGTGGCCCAAAGCCACCATTCCGGGCACAAAACCTCTTCATTTCCTGGAACAAAGCCACGTCATATCCAGGCACAAAGCCATATCATTTCCGGGGTAAAGTGACAAGGATCCCGTTTCGTACTATGGATCAGTCATCAAGACTGATCCCCCTGTGTGTGAACCCTCATGGGTTAGCCAAAATCGCACGCTATAATACACACAGTTGAGCTAACAACTCTCAGTGAGTTATGATCCTCCTTTCATTCTGCTTGCAAGCCTTTTCTTTCATTCGATCATTATGTTCCACTTTAATTACCATTAATCTTTTCACTTTCTTTAATGATAATACTTTACATTTACGATTATAATCACACCACATAAAGTCACACATCAATATATATAAGGAACATAAGGACAGAGCATAACCATGCATAAAATAGGTACATATAAGCCTTAAGTCAAACTAGGGTCAAAGCCCTAAAATTCTGATTTTCTAAAATTTTCAGAAAAATTTCTAAGTGCGCTTTAACACTATGTAGGCGCATGAGGCCTCTTTAGGTGTTTCAACACTATTTAAGCGCATGGACCCTATACTTAGGTATTTTCAGACTAACATTTAGGCGCTTTTACTGTTCATGCACATGAGCCTGTAAGGCGCCCGAGAAAAAGTTGGGCGCATGGGAACTATTGGGGCGCATGACCCCTAACACTTAGACGTCTGGCCAAATTTCCTAGGCGCATGAACCACTGTTCAGGCGCATGGGGTATACTTAGCCATTCTAAGGCAATATTTTGGGCGCCTAAATCCTGTTTGGGAACAGCAACCCTACTTAGACTTTTCTAAGGCAATTTCTTAGGCGCATCGGCCCTGTTTGGGTGCATGACCACCTACATACATGTTTATAAGTTGTTTTTCAATCCCAAACATTATTTTAACCTGTCCTAAGCTTGTTACACCCATTCTAAACATCAACAAAGCATTAACAAACATAAAATGTCCATACACATACACATACTAATACGGTTACATGCATAACATTTGTAAAAATATTTTACATGCATTTTCATTCCCAAAAACGTTTAAAAACATATAAAACCGGGATCTAGAAACTCACCTTTTTTGCTTCCAAGCTTAACTCCTTTAAATTCAAACTCTCAAAGGTTTCTAACACCTAAACATGTCAAAAACACCCAACCGAAAACATATACACACATAAGAACATGTAGAACTCGGTTTCATGGTCAAAATCCATAAAACCCGAACCAAAAACTCATAAAACACTTACCTTAGGCCAAAATAGCTCTTTCTCTCTCTAGAAACCAAAGAAATCTGCTCTTCTTCTTCTTCTTCTTCTCTTTTGGTCGATAAAACAACAGTTGCTATGTATACATGGGCGGCCATACTTTAAGTAATAATAAAATAATGGAGTTTTGTCTTTTTTGCACTTTAATCCCTCCACTTTGGCTTTTTTCTTTTCTTTCAAGAAGCTTTCCCTTTTCTTTTCTTATTATTTTTCTTTCTTTTATTTAGACAAAATTTTTGGGTGTTACAAGTTCACCCCCCTTAAAAAGGTTTCGTCCCCGAAACCCATCACTCTTCGAATAACCGTGGGTAATGTTGTCTTATCTCTTCTTCCGTCTCCCACATAGACTCAGAACCCTTTTGGTGTTTTCACTACACACGCACCAGTGGAACCACTTTATTTCTTAATCTCTTCTCCTTCCGATCAATGATTGCCACTAGTTGCTCTACATAATTGAGCCGTTCATCTACCTCGATATCCTCCAGTGGTACAACCATATCTTCGTCAGCTAATCATTTTCTTATATAGGATACGTGGAATATTAGAAATTCCACCTAACTCATCGGGTAGCTCTAACTTATAGGCCACCTCTCCTACTCGAGCAATGATTCGGAAATATCCTATATACCTCGGGCTCAGTTTACCTCACTTTCTGAACCGAATAATTCCCTTACAAGGTAAGACCTTCAACATAACTCGGTCGCCCACCTTGAATTCAATCTGTCTATGCCTCTTTTCGGCGTACGACTTTTTTTCTATCCTTCGCCGCTTTCATGAGGGCTTTGATCTTTTCTAACTTTTTAGTTGTAGCCTCGATCACCTCAAGGCTTCCCAACTCTTTTTGTCCAATGTCACCCCAACATACGGGCGTCCTACACCTTCTACCGTATGGCATCTCATATGGTGGCATACCAATGCTGGCATGATAACTGTTGTTGTATGAGAATTCTGCTAACGGTAAGTGATCATCCCAGCTTCCTCCAAAATCGATCACGCATGCTCGGTGCATATCCTTGAGCATCTGAAGCGTTCTCCCTGACTGACCATCTGTCTGAGGATGATAAGTCGTGCTGATGTGTAGCCTTGTCCCATCGCATCATGGAATCTCTTCTAAAACTTCGATGTGAATCGGGTGTCACGATCCAACACGATAGACATCGGCACACCATGATGAGCTACAAACTCCTTGATGAACAGATCAGTCAATCTTTCATATGAGTATGTCTCGCGGATCGGTAGGAAGTGAGCACTTTTTATCAGTCGATCAACTATCACCCAAATGGTATCGCACCCACTCGTCATACGAGGTAGCTTTGTTATGAAGTCCATGGTGATGTGCTCCCACTTCCACTTGTGTATATCCAATGGTTGGATCTTCCCATATGGCTTCTGATGCTTTGTCTTCACTTCCAAACAAGTAAGGCACTTACTCACATACTCTGCTATATCGAGCTTCATTCCCGACCACCAGTAGTCCTTCTTCATGTCCTTGTACATCTTCGTGGCACCAGAATGAATCAAGTATCTAGTCTTGTGAGCTTCATCCAGAATTCGTCCCCATAGGTCTCCATAACGAGGGATCCATATCCGTCCATTTCGGGTTCTAACACCAAGAGTGATCTCACCCAATTCTGCGATGAGACCCTTCACTCATTCAGAATTATTCCGAGCCTCTTCTAGTGCTTCGTCCTGAAAATCCTTGACATGTTTCATCACATCAGCGGTCATAACCAACTGATAAGCCTTCACCCAAATCGGCCCAGGTCTCTCCTTTCGGCTAAGGGCATCGGCCATAACGTTAGCCTTAGCCGGATGATAATGGATTTCACAAAATAATCTTTGATGATCTCTAACCATCTCCTATGCCTCATGTTGAGATCCTTTTGCTCAAAGAAATACTTTAAGCTCTTGTGGTCCGTGAAGATGGTGCACTTCGTCCCGTATAAGTAGTGCCTCCAAATCTTCAACTCGAAGATCACAGCCGCTAGCTCCAAGTCATGAGTGGGATAATTGAATTCGTGGGTTTTCAGCTGTCGGAACGCGTAGGCTATTACCCTTCCACGTTGCATCAACACGCAATGAAGTCCCGAATAAGAAGCATCCGAATATACCACCAAGTCTTCGCTCCCTTCAGGCAACGTCAAGACAGGAGCTTGAGTCAATCTCGTCTTTAGCTCTTCAAAAGTATTCTCCTACTCTAAACCCCATACGAACTTCATATCTTTACGGGTTAACTCGGTCAATGGAGAAGCTATCTTAGCAAGTCTTGGATGAATCTTCTGTAATAGCCCGCCAAACCCAAGAAACTACGGATCTCAGATTGGTATATTTAGGGACTTCCATTGCATCACCGCTTCTACCTTCGTTGGGTCCACCATGATCCCTTCAGGATTAACAACATGACCCAAAAACTGAACCTCGCGTAACCAGAACATGCATTTGGAGAACTTGGCATACAACTTCTCCCTTCTAAACGTCTCCAAAACCTTCTGAATATGACCGACATGTTTATCCTCGCTCTTTGAATAAATCAGAATATCATCAATAAACACGATCACTAATTTATCTAATATTGGCTGACACACTCGGTTCATCAAATCCATGAATGCAGCTTGCGCATTAGTTAGACCAAAAGACATAACGAGAAACTCGTAGTGTCCGTAACGCGTACGAAAAGCTGTCTTAGGAATATCTTGCTTCTTTACTCTTAATTGATGGTAGCCAGATCGAAGATCTATCCTCAAGAACCAACTGGCACCTTAGAGCTGATCAAACAAATCGTTAATCCTCGGTAGAGGATATCGGTTCTTCATCGTTAACTTGTTCAACTCCTGGTAGTCTATGCACATTCTCATACTACTGTCTTTCTTCTTAACAAACAAGACCGGAGCACCCCAAGGACAGATGCTCGGTCGGATGAACCCTTTATCTGTCAACTCCTATAGTTGAACCATTAGTTCCTTCATCTTGGTCGGAGCTAATCGATACGATGGTTTGGCAATGGGTTGAGCAGCGGGTATCAAATCAATCTGAAATTCAATCTAGCATCCGGTGGCACACCTGGTAAATCTTCTGGGAACACGTTCGGGAAGTCACACACCACTTGTGCTTCGGACAATTGTGGTACTGACGCGTCCACATCCTTCACGTAAGCCAGGTAGGCATTACATCCACACTTCATGCATTTCTCTACCACTACTATCGAAATTACTTTCGGAACCGTGCAAACTCTATAGCGATAAACCGTCACCAAACTCCTATCAGGCGCGATCAATCGAATCATCTTCTTGCCACAAACGATATTTGCCTCATAGGCTGCTAGCCAATCCATCCCTAGGACTACATCAAATCCTCCTAAGGTCATTACGAACGGTCTAGCAAGAAACCTATGACCTTCCAATTCTATCACACAATCCTCTAGTGCATTAGATATCCTAATGGATTTACCAATAGCGGTTTCTACGACAAAAGGTTCATCAACACTTCTAATAGTAACAAGCAACTTAGCACAGAAAGCAGTATAAATAAAAAAAATAATAAAGAGGCACAAGTTTGGTTTACTAGAAACATACTTGACACGACATTGGGCTCTACCCTGGCCTCCTCTGTGGTCATTGTGAAGGCTCTAGCACTTGCCCTCTGTCCTCCTTCTTCCGGCTTCTTCTTCACCTCAGAACTCTCGGCCCTTGACTTCTTGCAATCTCTACTCAGATGGCCTTCCTCACCATAGTTATAACACCATATAACCCCGCACATCTTCGCCACATGACCGGGATTTCCACACTTGAAGCACACATTCACTCCCCACTTGCATTCACCAGCGTGCAAGCTCCCACATCTACCGCACTTCTTCATCCCCGAGCTTGATGATACCACTCCACAATCATCAATCTTCATCCTTTTGTTGTTTGGAGTGAAACCACCACGTCCAAACCTTTTCCCACTCCATTTCCTATCACCACCACCTGTCTTCTTCACCTCCACCATAGTCTCCTCCTGTTCATCATATAACCTCCCAGCCATATCCACCGCCGACCTAAAAGTGCTTAGCCGGCAGCAATCAAGTGTTTGCGGATGTCAGCCGGTAACCCCTGAATGTATCGCTTGATCTTCCTTGAAACTGACGTAACTTGATCTGGCACCAGCCTTGCTATTTCGTTAAACTTGGCAGTGTACTACTGGTGGGTCATAGTTCCCGCCTCCAGCTGTAGGAACTCCCTCTAAATCTTATCCAATTCCATACGAGGACAAAATTCCTCAATCACCAGCTTCTTGAGTTCTGTCCACTTCATCCTGCCAACAGTCTTACTACCCTCAGCCTGGATAATGTTGTTCCACCAGCATAAGGCCGAGTCTACAAACGAGTGGGTAGCAAACTTCACCCTCTGATCTTCTCGGTACTCGATGATATTAAATACCGCCTCCATTTCTCTTACCCATCGATGAGCAGCAGCAGCATTGCCATTCCCATAGAATGTTGGGGGCTTGCATCTTTGAAATGCCCCGTAGTTACAGCCCCATGCAGCTTCCTGCATAGTTTCTTCCTCCTCCTCCTCCTCATTAGATACGATCTCAGTCTCGGGTTGTTCTCTTTCTCCTTCCCTAGTGGTCTTCCTCCTTTCCTTCTTCTCATCCTCCCTTACCACCTTAATAACTTCAGTCACCACAGACGGCAAAATCATCTGCATGACTTGGTGCACTTCCTCTACTAGTGCCTCTTTTACCGAGGCCCTTAAGTTTGCACGCTCATCACCACCTTTCTGGTGATGGATCTTGGGCTCTTTACATGTTGTTTCAGCAGCTCTAGCCCTCTTCTTTGTGACATGCGGTCCAGAACCGCGTCTACCACGTACTACACCTCGTGAGGCCTTTGATGATCTCCCGCCGAACATCTCTAAACACTATAAGATTCAAACACTAACACGGTCATTCCAGGTAATAGCTCAGTTTATGTTAAGTATAGTAAGTCCCTAATTATAGTGGCCAGTTATGATTAGCCACTTACTTTACTCTTCACACCCCAAGCATTTTCTTTCCTTGCTACATCAGTATCTAAATATACTAAGAGCACATAATTCAAATAGCACACGCACAAAATACCGGTTAAAATTAAGAAAATAAATACCTGATGGCACATAGCTACCCGGGTTGGCATCTCTTTTCTTTAGTCCCATTCTCAGTTTAAGATTAGGTTTTTGAAAATATTTTACCCAATTCACTTAAACTTTAGCTCTGATACCAACTTGTAAGGTCCCGTTCCCGGGATGCTTACAGTTGGACATTCATAGCACATATATTTAAAAACGTTACACATTTCATAAGATTAAGCAACGGAATTGCATTAACCAAAACCATTCATCACATTAATATAAAAACTGTTGTTAAGCAATACAACATTGTTAAGTTACAAAAGCATCATTTAATTGCATTACAAAACAACAATAATAATATGCGTGAATGGATGCCAAGCTTGCCCTGTCGAGTAGTCTCCCCGTGTGCCATCCTCAGCAAAATTACCTGCCAACTAAAAATGCATAAAAGTCAGCATTGCTGAGTGAGTTCTAGTTTTTAAGTATTGAAATACTTTATAAAGTTTATATAAGAAAATACTCTTTCTTAACAAAATACTTCCTTTATTTCGTACGTGAGCATTCATCGTACATACAACAAGGTATAACCTTATTTATCATTCATTATCGCACGTATACGTTCGTTTCGTATTTTATTATTATCTTTCACTGTTTCTAGATCCTGTCAAAACTTTACCCCCATCGTGGCCCAAAGCCACCATTCCGGGCACAAAGCCTCTTCATTTTCTGGCACAAAACCACATCATATCCAGGCACAAAGCCATATCATTTTCAGGGTAAAGTGACAAGGATCCCATTTCGTACTACGGATCAGGCACCAAGACTGATCCCCCTGTATGTGAACCCTCATGGGTTAGCCAAAATCACACACTATAATACACACAGTTGAGCTAACAACTCTCAATGAGTTGTGATCCTCCTTTCATTCTACTTGCAATCCTTTTCTTTCATTCGTTCTTTATGTTTCACTTTTATTATCATTAATCTTTTTACTTTATTTAATGATAATACTTTACGTTTACGATTATAATCACACCACGTAAAGTCGCACATCAATATATATAAGGAACATAAGAACAGATCATAACCATGCATAAAATAGGCACATATAAGCCTTAAGTCAAACTAGGGTCAAATCCCTAAAATTCTGATTTTCCAAAATTTTTAGAAAATTTTCTAAGTGTTTGGTCGCTTTAACACTATGCAGGCGCATGAGACCTGTTTAGGCGTTTCAACACTATTTGGGCGCATGGACCCTATACTTAGGTATTTTTAGCCTAACATTTAGGCGTTTTTACTGTTTAAGCGCATGAGCCTGTAAGGCGCCCGAGTAAAAAGTTGGGTGCATGGGAACTATTAGGGCGCATGACCCCTAACACTTAGGCGTCTGGCCAAATTTACTAGGCGCATGAACCACTGTTCAGGCGCATAGGGTATACTTAGCCAATCTAAGGTAATATTTTGGGTGCATGAATCCTGTTTGGGCGCATCAACCCTACTTAAACTTTTCTAAGGCAATTTTTTAGGCGCATGGGCCCTGTTTGGGCGCATGACCACCTACATACATGTTTCTAAGTTGTTTTTCAATCCCAAACATCATTTTAACCTGTCCTAAGCTTGTTACACCCATTCTAAACATCAACAAAGCATTAACAAACATAAAATGTCCACACACATACACATACTCATACGGTTACATACATAACATTTGTAAAAATGTTTTACATGCATTTTCAGTCCCAAAAATGTTTAAAACATATAAAACCGGGGTCTAGAAACTCACCTTTTCTGCTTCCAAGTTCAACTTCTTCAAATTCGAACTCTCAAAGGTTTCTAACACCTAAACATGTCAAAAACACCCAACGAACACATATACACACATAAGAACATATAGAACTCCGTTTCATGGTCAAAGTTCCATAAAAACCGAACCAAAAAGTCATAAAACACTTGCCTTAGGCCAAAACAACTGCCTTCTCTCTCTAAAAACCGAAGAAATGTGCTCTTCTTTTTCTTCTTCTCTTTTGGTCGACAAAACAGCAGTTGGTACGTATACATGGACGGCCATACTTAAAGTAATAATAAAATAATGGAGTTTTGTCCTTTTTACATTTTAGCTCCTCCACTTTGGCTTCTTTTCTTTTCTTTCAAGAAGCTTTCCCTTTTCTTTTCTTGTTATTTTTCTTTCTTTCATTTAGACAAAATTTCGGGATGTTACATACACACAAAGGATGCAGTCACATGCATAAATCTTGTAAGAATATGAGCTTTTCCAACATAACATGCTTAGAATACCCATGACATTAAACATTTCGTCAAACTTCAACAAATACACGTAATCATTGAAGAATAATCAAGTTTCATCATGACATTAACATAACTAACACGAAGAGTCATGTATAAGTTCTTAAATCATGTTAAGTCTCATATAATCCAAGTGATAATAAAAGTTTAGCCCATAAGGCTTACAAAACACACATCCAAACTCAATATAAAAGAACTCATAGTAGATCTAAAGGAATTCAAATCAATTTTGAGTGGAAATAAGGTGGATGATGTTAGATTTGGCCTTTAAATCTCCCAAAACTCTTGAAAAATGCTCAAAATCACCTAAGGGTTTGAGGGAGGTAGGGTTTGGAAAAAAATGAAAGTTAGGTTTTAAATGAGGTGTATTGGGGTTATAAACATGTTTTTTGCGTGAATATAACCATATCTGAAGCACAATGACCATATTCAACTTCATAAATGAGCTTCTTAAAGTTTGACAGCTTATATGGGTATATTTAGTTTTGATATAGTCATATCAGAAGTATTTTTTTTCTCTTGAACTTCTTCAATTTTGACTTTTTTTATAAAAATCACCGAGTTTCATTGGACAACTACAAAATTCAAATAAACACGAATAAGTGTCTAATAAATGAAATTTATAACAAAAATAACTTAAAATGGAAGTAAATATGTATTGTAAACAGATATAATTATTAACATATCTTAATTATTATGGGGAATTCACTGGAATTTCTCTAATTTTTAACGCATGATGCAGTGTTTTCATCTAGCTTTTGGCTACAAATTAACGCCTCAAAATGCAATTTTTGGTGTCAAAATAGAACAAAACTACTTGTGCGATTTGGTCCCTGCCAACTGGATGATTTTCCTTTTAATTACTCGGGTTTAAAGATTCAGCTAATATAAATCTAGTTAGTAATAAGAGTCCAAAGATTGGGACTAATATGAATCTAGCTATAATAGAGTCTAGTGGTTTAGATATTTCAATCTTGATTGTCTCAATGAAAGGCTAAATACCTTTGAATTAGTAGGAGAACAAGTCTACTCGGATCAGTTATTGATAGTCTTTTTATATACTGTTTTTTCTTATACATAGAATCTTTGAAAAAAATAAGAAAAAACTTTTTGTGGAGAGGTAATAGTGAAGTAAAAATAAAAATCAATTGAATAACGGGAGAGAGTAACCAATCCCAAAGTCAGTGGTGGGTTTAGGTTTCGGCACGTCGCGAGATCCAACCCTCCAATCTCTTGCTAAATGGTAGTGGTGTTTCAAGTCAGAACCACACCAGAAAAATATGGTGATGGTTATTTATCAAAGCAACAAGGTGTGGTTCTCAATACCATGTCGGTCTAACTTGATACAAGTATTAAACAATATTTCAAAAATTGAACCGGGCTTGCAAAAATTCAATTACAACATCAACTACATGATCAAATACATAATCGGGCGAGGCTTGATGATTTCTCGGTTAAATCCTCAAGAACAAAATTAAACCCGGCTCACAACTAGCAAGAGGGCTTTATATTTTCTTGGAATAACCTTGTGCCTTCAAAGGTTAACATCTAACTGAGGGCAAAGTTGACTTGCATTGCATCTCCACCTTGGAGGAACTACAACGTAGGAATATCTCTATACGTTCCACTTTATGTCCTATGTGGCTATGTGTGGTGATCTACCTAAATCTTAGAATGTAGGATGTTTTTAACCACCATTATCATG
>BJCO01387072.1:0-18714 GCA_018326465.1 Flaveria floridana | reverse complement strand
ATGGTGATGATTCCAATGGGTCTGATGGGGTGTCATGATGAATAAAAATGTGTTAAAATTGGTGCTAAAAGAAAGAAGGTGTGGTGTGTAAATGATTGTGATAATATTGGAAATAAGTAAAAGAAATGTTTTTGAAATGGTAATGTGATGTAAATCTCAATAGGCCAGTTAGGGTAAGATGCCTGGGTGTATGAACTGTACAGTTAGATAGGAGTGATGACGATCGCTCAGCTTTGTGAACATCTTACGGTGACGACCCTGGATGATTAATTGTAGGAGTGGACGATCGCTCAGCTTTGTGAACATCTTGTGGTGATAACCCTAGATGATTAATTGGTATCCTACTGGATGAGAGATAGTAACTGGTAGTTGCTTGATGTGGGCAACCGATGTTTCTGGGTATGGGAAACTGATAGTTGCTGGATGTGGGCAACCGATGTTTCTGGGTATGGGAAACTGGTAGTTGCTGGATGTGGACAACCGATGTTTCTGGATATAGTAACTGTTAGTTACTAGATGTGGCAACCGACGTTCGCTGGGACAGGTCCAGTGGGATAAAATAATGATAAAAGTTGAATTTGTAATATTGTCAATATAAATATAACCTTTGTGTGTGTAAAGATGTTGTTAATGTTTTAATGAAAATTAGAACTCACTAGTTTATCTATGTTTGAGTATGTTGTGTGTGTGCTAGGTAAGGAAGGATCCTCTAATAATAGAGGAAAGCAAGTATGAGCTGACGAGGACGCTATCCCGGAGTAGTTGCTGGCATAGGAAGTAGGGCTTGTTAATACTGTAAATAGCGCAATGTATAATTAAATACAATTATATGTAAAATGTTTTAAAAGTTGGGTTAATATATAATATTGTTTAAAGTCTTTCGCTGTAAGTAAAAAGCTCTGATTTGTGTTTAAAATGTTAATCCAACTGCATGACGTGCCTCCGGTGCCCTGCCGGGTTTAGGGCGTCACATTTTCACTTAGAGGCATGGGCCTATTTAGGCGCATGGAAACTATTCAGGCGCTTGGGCCTAACACTTAGTCATTCTGGGCAATTTTCCAGGCGTTTGGGTACTATTCAGGCATATCGGCCTGACTTAGGCGCATGGGCATCTAGGCGGTTGGGTACTGTTTGGATGTTTGGGGTTTTTGGGTGGTTGGGAACACTTAGTAAATTAGATCGTTGGGTGCATGGGCCACTGTTTAGGCACATGAGCAACTTACTTTCACCAAATCAACATAAATCAGTCCCAATTCATCCTATATCATAATCTAAGCTTAGTAGTAAGATTCTATTCATCATCATACGAATATATTCACATATACATCCTAATTTACACCTTCCCACATATACATTCATACTTACACATACGGTTACAAACCCATTTTTATGAAAACATGCATACATGTATTTTCCAGCCCCAAATCATTTAAAACATATTAAAAAGGGGGTTCTATAAACTCACCTTAGCTGCTTTCGAGCTTAAACCCTTCTCTTGAACTTCTCAGACGTTTTTAACATCTAAACACATATGAGCATGTAACCGAGGCTAAGTCAACCAAAAACAACTTAAAACACAAAATCTTACCTTAAACTTCAAATTCTTCTTCTTCCTCTCTCTAAAACTTGAATTCTCCATTGTTTCTCTCTCTAATACCGAAGGAGAATGAAGTGTGCAGGCTAGAGTGGGCGGCCATACTCACTTTTGTACAAGGCTGCGCGCCTAGGCCAGCTTCCCTTGAGCCGCGCACCTAGGCCGGCTATTAGCCTTGGGTCGTGTATCTATGTCATGATTTTGTTCCTTAGATCCCTTGCAACTAGTTTGGGTTTGCTTATAAAAACCTTGCAACTCTTCTCATTTTTACATCATCCTTTCCTTGCATCTTTACTCTAGAACTCTTCTTCTCTTGGTAAGTTTTTCTCAACTTGTTCTTTTTATTTTCAAGATGGATGACAGGATTGACATGAATACCCAGACCTCAATTATCACCCAAGATTACTTAGACAACTTTGTACTCCACTATGAAATCCCTTTGGATCTTAAGCTTATTGTACCTCCTTCCGCATCAACCGTAAGGGATGTCCCTGATGGTATGATAGCTCTAAACTTCGTTTTTTAGTTTTTCTAACTTCCGAGTGCCCATTAGTCGTTTCATATGCCTACTTCTTAGGTATTATGACATTTATTTGACACAGCTTGTTCCACTAGGGTTGGTTAAGGTATATCACTTTGAGATAGCTTGTCGTGCCTTTAGCTTAGAACCTGAGATAAATCTTTTTAGGGCCTTCTACAAATTGGCTAGGGTAGGTGAGCGGTTAACTTTTGAGAAAAGAAAAACACCCAACCCACCTCTTGCATCACGAACCTTTACTAGCTTAAAACATTGGAAACATCATTTTTTCTTTGTCTCTGCCCGAGTAGTTCCCTTTAAGATGAATTGGCTAGTTCCTGGTAAATGCATTCAGGATCCCTTTCCCAAAAATGGTACGTATAACCTTTCTGCATACGATCTCCTAAGTGCTGAGCCTACCCCACTTTGTTGTCATTATGAACATTTCCTTATGATGGCTAGCATTAGTCGTCAGTGGGCCGATCCTAATACACTTCCGTTCATGACTTACCAAGGGAAACGTAAGTGATCTCCCTATCATACTTTATTCTGTGTTTCTTAGTATGTGCATGCTTCTTATTGTGTTGATTACTTTTTGCAGGTATGGGGATTTTTGATCGTATGAAGTTGTCTGCCAAGGAGGATGTTTCTGAGCAAGCTGAAGTTCTGCCCGAGGGTTCCCGACCCATACTGGAGACCATCGCTGATTATGTGGTCCAGCCGGGGGAATCTTTACATCCTCTTCCTCGTAAGCGCAAAGGTGACAACGATCCTGCATACTTGGGTGGTCCATCCAAGGTAGTCCGCCGGAAAGGGTTGGGTGGACCCGGACTGAAGCCGAGGGGGGGTGTCCCCTGGCACTGCCTCGGCCGTGGCTTTCGAGGGGGGATCCTCAGCCACGGCTGGGGTTGATGTTAATGAGTCGTCTGCTGAGGAAACTGACAATTCCTCGTCTGATTCGAGTGGGCAGTCGACTGATGATCATGGTGATTCTGCGAAAGGGAAAGCTACTGCTTCTACTGAGGATGCGAGCTTGGACATGGGTGAACAGTTTGTTCCTGATTGGGATTTGACGAATGGTTCGATGTTTCGGACACCGGAATCATGTCAGGAGTTTATGTTTGCTTCTCGTACCCCTGCTGAGTATTACCATAGGGAGAGTCTGAAGAACAGGGAGTTGTCGATATTGTGAATGGGCTTTTCTCGTTTGTTGAGATTCATGGATGCTGGGTCTAGGGTATTTAGGAGATCCGAAACTTCAAGAAACAAGTGTCTAAGCTGGAGGGCGAGAATGCTTCTCTTAAAGCCCGTTGTGACTCTGCTGATGCTAGCAAGGAAAAACTTACACATGATCTTGGTGGCGTCCGTAAGGAGCTTTGCATTCAGCAAGCGGCTGTGAAACGTCTTTCTTCTAAATTGAGAGAGAACAAAAGAACTGTAGAAGATCGTATATCAGCGCTTGAGCAGCAGGTCGCACGACTTTCGGCTGAGAGGAAATGGCTTATCTAGAATGGTATAGGTTTGGCCTTTAACAAGATCCGTGACAGCGATGAGTGTCTTGACCTTCTTGCTATCATTAATAGCCTTTCTGACAAAGTGGGTTACAACGCCGGCCTATCAGATGGTGTTCTCCTTGCTGCTAAAGGTAAGAGACCTGAGGATGCCCAGAATTTTGACAGGAGCGCTCTCAAGAAACTTCGGGTTGAGTCTGAGCATTTTGACCATGCTGTATTTCCTATGGTTGAGAAGATTGCTGCCATGTATGATGCTGATCTTGAGGAGATAAAGGCTTTCTTGACTCCGCCGGATCCGGCTCCGGCTTCGGGTACGGCTCCGGCTCTGGGCCCTGCTGGTGTTTAGATGATTTACCTGTATTTTCTTTTCATGTTGATGTAATGTTATCAGACTTGTATTCTGACTTTTGTAATATCTTTTGTGGTTGACACTTGGTTTTATTAATTGTGCGTTGTTTGTACGAATGACATTTGGTTTCATCATGTGTGTTTTTGTCAAGATTCATCTTGACAAGTTTATATCGTGGCCTGGACAAAATGGCCAGACCTTCGCATAGCCCCCCCCCTTTTCTAGCCGCGGCTGGATGGTTCTGGGGCCGCGGCTGGGGTATGTTCAGGGCTTCCCAACCGCAGCTTGAATGGGGCTCCCCCTTGGGCGCGGCCTAGCTTGAATTTTTAAATTTTGGCTGCTTTTAATGTTTGGCGTGGCTTGTGGTGACCGAGATGGCTATGGAGACGCCACAAACGAAACTTATTGGTTATAGTCGTGGTGTCGCGACAGGGTCATAGTTCCCTCCCTGGCCGCGACTTGGTGGTTGTAACGCCTTTAATGGCGTGGCTTAGCTGTGGTTGTGACTTAGCCATTTATTGTGATGTCTTACTCGTTTGTTTGCACTACTTATGCCTTTTGTTGGCTATACATATGTTGGATATGATCAATCATGGGCTACGGCTATTGTCATTGGTTTCAGCCGCAGTTAGCAAGTATGTTTATAACTTGGAGGATTTATTGGGAGCTATTTTTCTAACACTTGCCATTTCTCATACGCTGAGTGTTCGTAATTCGGGTGACATTGGGTATTTGTCATAACATGGTTATACTTTTAACAACATATTTGGTTTTTCTCTATAATTTGGTTACGAATACTGGTAATTACCATTAATGCTTGGGAACGAGCTAAAAACGTGTACTTGGACATAATCTCCAATGGTTTCGTCTGTTTGTTTTGGTTTTACTTTGCCAAATTGTCCAGCCGTTTGTTAGGTTGGCTTCGTTAAACAGTCATGGTTTTACTTCATTTCTAGTTTTCATTCATATGGTTATTGGTTTCATGAGATTGAGTGCTACAAAAGAAAGTGTTATAACTGCTGGTGCTTGCATGCACCTTCTTTTTGGGAAAAATGAGTTACAACATTCCTAACTACAACTTTGTTACATGTAGCATCGTCGTAGCTGAGCACCATTCCATGTTCATGGTATAACCGTACCATCCAACTTCCCTATCTTGTATGCTCCATTTCCTCCGACCTCGATTATTTGATAAGGTCCCTCCCAGCGGGGTCCGGGCTTTCCTTGACTTTCGACTCGGCTTGCCTCATTGTCCCTGAGGACATAGTCCCCTGGCCTGAATGACTGTTTCTTTACTCTGGAGTTGTAGTATCTTTCCACTTCTTTCTTGTGTCTCGCTTCCCGGATGCCTGCTATCATTCTTCGCTCTTCTAGCAGGTCTAGGTTCAGGCGAAGTTCTGACTCGTTGTTTGCTTCTGAGGCTTGTAACACGCGAGCGGAAGGCATCCAGATTTCAGCAGGTATCATGGCTTCAGACCCGTAAGTCAAGCTGAACAGGGTCTCACCATGACTAGTTTTTGGCATCGTCCTATTGGCCCAAAGGATGTTTGCTAACTCGTCCAACCAATTCTTGCCTTCCACACCCAAACGTGTTTTGATTCCCTCCACAATGCTCCTGTTCACCCTTTCCACTTGGCCATTACCCTGGGGATGAGCTACCGAAGTGAATATATGTTTGATCTTCAAGTCCTCACACCACGCCTTGAAAGGGTTTTCAGCAAACTGTCTCCCGTTATCTGTCATAATAAACAGGGGTAACCCAAAATGAAATACAATGTCTACCCACACAAACTTTTTGATGTGTTGTCTCGTGATTGATGCTAATGCCTTGGCTTCTACCCATTTTGTGAAATAGTCAACTGCTACCAGCAGAAATTTTACCTTCCCTACAGCTTCCGGGAATGGACCGACAATGTCCATTGCCCATTTTTGGAAAGGCCACGCCGCGCTAACTGGGATCATGTCATTTTTTGGCCGGTGGTACGTTGGGGCGTGCCTCTGGCAGCTTTCACACCTTTGTATTTCCAAAATGGCACTTCTATGCATTCCTGGCCAATAATACCCTGCCCCTATTGCCTTGGCCACTACTATCCTCAAGCCTGCGTCAATCCCACATATGCTTTCATGGATTTCCCTTACAACATAATTGGCTTCATCTGGCGTGAGGCAACGCAGAAGCGGTCCCATGTATGATTTACGGTATAAGATCCCTTGGTGAAGTTCATAATGCAACGACTTTGCCTGAATGGCGCGCGCTTCTCCTATATCCTCTGGCAAGCACCCACTCTCTAAGAACTTGAGTATTGGGCTCATCCAGCACTCTTCCACCCTGTCTTCTATAGAAGCCACCACGTCTTCTTCGATTGATGGGGTTTGTAATACCTCGACCTTGACCTCCTTAGCTAAGTGGCTGAAAGTGACTGAAGGCAACTTGCTAAGGGCATCAGCCTTCTTGTTCTTACTTCATGAAATGAGCAACACATCGCACTTCCTGAAGTTGCTGATCAGTGCCTTTGCTTTTTCCAAGTACGATTTCATTGCTTTTTCCTTTGCTTCGTAAGACCCATTGATCTAATTCGCCACAAGCAGTGAGTCGACATGGGCGCGAAGGTTTTGGATACCCATCTACTTGGCTATCCTCAGACCTGCCAACAAAGCTTCATACTCTACTTCATTGTTAAAGCTCTTGAAAGCTAGCCTCAAACCATAAGTCAC
Source organism: Flaveria floridana (assembly GCA_018326465.1). Classification (NCBI taxonomy): domain Eukaryota; kingdom Viridiplantae; phylum Streptophyta; class Magnoliopsida; order Asterales; family Asteraceae; genus Flaveria; species Flaveria floridana. The sequence continues at coordinate 12,025 of BJCO01387072.1, read as the reverse complement.
TTCCTCTTGACTTGGCCCAACCAATATCATACCTGCACCTGAACTTCATCATTGGACGCTCCGTCTATATGCAAGCACCACTCTTTATCGTCTTGTACTATAACCTTTTCATTACTGCCACGACTCTCTGCTTCTGGTGGTATCTCTATCCGAAAGTCAGCCACGACTTGCCCCCGTATTGCCACCCTCGGCTTGTATTCTATCTCGAAGGCCCCGAGCTCGATTGCCCATTTCGCCAATCTCCTTGATATCTCTGGCCTCCTTAGTATCTGCTGGATGGGTTGGTTGGTCCAGACTTCGATTACGTGGGCCTGGAAATACCTTCGCAACCTTCTGGAAGCATGTACAAGTGAAAGAGTCAGCTTCTCCATTGGCGAATACCTGGTCTCCGGGTCCTTGAGTGCTCTACTGACAAAATAAATTGGGGTCTGCTCTCCATCCTTGTTCGTCATCAGCACCGCATTCACGACTTCTTTTCCTTCAGACAAATACATAACTAGTTGCTCCTTTGGAAAAGGGGCCACTAGCGTTGGTAAGTTACTTAAATACATTTTCATTTGCTGAAAAGCTTCCTCCGCCTCACTCGTCCATACAAAATTCTTCTTGTTCAGACAGTTGCGCAAAGTGGTCATGAATGGCAGTGCGCGTTTAGCGTGCTTTGATAAGAATATGTTTAGGGCCACCAGCCGCCCATTGAGTGACTGAACATCCTTGACTGACCTGGGTGATGGCATGTTGAGGGAAGCTGCTACTTTCTCAGGGTTAGCCTCCAACCCTTTCTTTGTTACAATTACTCCAAGGAACTTTCCTTCCTCTACACCAAATGAGCACTTCTTCGTGTTCAGTTTCATGTTGATGGTTTTCAACGTTTGGAATGTTTCAGCGATATCTGCGAGCAATGCTTCTTCATCATGACTCTTTATCACCACGTCATCGACGTAGTTCTCGAAGTTTCTACCCACTGGGGTGAGAAAGCGTCATCCATCAACCGCTGGTATGTTGCCCTCGCATTCTTTAGCCCAAATGGCATTTTCGTAAAACAGAATATGCCGACGTCCGTGTAGAAGGCAGTTTTGTCGTCGTCTTGAGGTTCCATCGGTACTTGGTGATATCCTTTGTAAGCATCCAAGAAACACTTCAAGGGAAAGCTTGCCAGAGAGTCCACCTTCAAGTCAATATCTAGGAGTGGATAGCAATCCTTGGGGCATGTATTGTTTAAATCCTTGAAATCGATGCACATCCTCAATGTGCCATCACTCTTTTTGACTGACGGGGTTGGCTACCCAGATTTAATACCGCACCTCCCTGACAACGCCTGTTTCAACCAGCTTCTTAACCTCTTCTATCACGGCTTGGCTCTGTTCGGGATCCATGTGTCGGCGCTCCTGGGCCACCGGTTCCTTTGATAGCCATGTGTTCAACCTGTGTTCTGTTGTGCCTCGGGGGATGCCTTTCATGTCGGAGGGCTGCCACGCAAAAATGTTCAAGTTATGCAGCAGCAGATGACGGAGTCGTTCCTTGGTGGCGTCTCCTAATTGCCCTCTCTTTTGGTCTGGAAAGAGAGAGTTGACCACCCACTTCTCCAACACGGGGCACATGGGTTCGTCTTCTCTGGCCGATGCCCCTGGGGTGATTGCCTTCACATCTTTACATTCCCTACTGGAGTACACGATGACCACACCAGTCGGGGTGGGGAACTAGATTGCGGCGTGCACTGTTGATATAACCGCTCCGAACATGCACAGACCCGGTCTTCCGAGTAGGATGTTGCGGGATGAGTCTGACCATACAACCAGGAAAGTCATGATCACTTCCCACCATCCCATGTTGTTGCCTATTGGGACAGGCAGTTATATCTGTCCCAAGGTTTGCATGACCTCTCCAGCAAAACCATTGAGCTGGTGAGTTCTGGTGTCTAGATTCCTTCTTACTTCCTCGTCAAGCTGCAAAAAACAGTGTTCGTACATAATTTCTGAACTACTTCCACTATCTACAAATATCCAGTGTACCTGGTGTCTCGCAATAACTGCTGAAATCATCAGAGGGCCGTTGGCAAAGCTTCCGCCATGTATTGGAGGGAACGAAATTTCCCGCGCCATCCAGGGCTCCATATGGTCGGAGTGGCGCTTAACATTGCAGCTTACAACCCTTGTCATGAAGATCTCCTTCCGCTTGTCTCCTGCCTGCGGGGTTTTCTTCAGCTCCCTCAGGAGATGGGCCAGTTTCCCAGTTATTATTGCCAGTTCGATCTGCCGCTTTAACGAGAAGCAGTCGTCTGTCATGTGCCCATTCTCCTTATGGAACTCACAGTATTTGCCTGTGTCCCTCTTCACTTCAGGCTTCAGCGGTGCTGGCTTGGTAAAGTTGACATTCTCCGTGGCAAGGATCTCACTTGGGGTTTTGGTTAGCGGTGGAAGTGTCACATTAGGACCTTGTGGGTTTCTGGTTAGAGTTGTGAAACGAGGTTGGAAAGGAGGGCCTCGTTGAGTGTACCGTGGTTGGAAATGTGGTTTTTCCCATGACCTCGAGCTTCCTTGCCTTTTATGCTGCTCCCATGTGGATCGCATGAGCTTCTTTGGAGTTCTATCTTTCAGTTGCTCACAGGCCTTCTTTCCTCTAATGAAAGCTTTCGTCCTCTCCAGTATTTCGTCCACCGTCTTCGGTAGGTATTCATGGAACCTTTCTACCAGCTGATCGTTCCTCACCCCTTGAATGAACGCCGAAATTCAAATCGTTTCCCCAGCTCCTCTGACCTGCATGCTTTCTTTTGAGTATCTAGTGATAAAATTCTCGATGGACTTGCCATCTCCCCTCTTGATGTTGTGTAGCTCTGTCGGGTCCTTGGAAGATAACCTTTGTTAGCTGAAGTTTCTCAAGAAGTCTTCTTCTAATTCCTCGAAGCTACCTATTCCTCCGACTGGGAGGCTGTCAAATCACACTCTTGCAGCACCTGTTAAGGTTTGGGCAAACATACGACACCACACAGGGATTGACCACTGTTCCACTTCAGCTGCACCTATGAAAATCGCCAGGTGGTCATCGGGATCTCCCAAACCGTTGTACTTGCCTACATAGGATGGCATCTTCAGTTTCAGAGGAAAAGCGAATTCCGCTATTCTAGGTGTGAACTTGGACCTGGCCCGTGCAGTCGATGGGCGGTACGGTTTACTGAAATCATCGTCTTCTAGAGGATTTCCACCTGCCTTGGCTGCACCTTGCTTCGTCTTTGTTTTATCTTCAACATTCTTAACCGCATTGCCTTGATCGCCTTCATACTCCTCCTGGTTCTTTGGAGTGTCTTCATACTCCAAACGTGTCCGGATATCCTTCAACCATCTTTCTCTTTCTTCCTGCTCCAACATGGAGAGGATCTGCTCCCGGTTCTTGCTAATAAAGTCCGGGGTGATGACAGTGTTGTCATCATTATTTCCCCCCGGGGTGGTACCTAGTGCTGAGGTGGCAGTGTGTGGGTTTTCATCAGTATTGGTGTTTTTATAGTGAGGGGTTCCTTGACTTGAATCCATGGTGATTGGCTTTTGGTTCGAATGGTCCCACGGATGGTGCCAAATGTTGCTACACAAATCTTAATCAAGAGATTAAGGTTCGGTAACAGTGCAAGGGTGGAGTTATTACCAAAGGCTAAGGTTGTGATTCAGGGCTTGGAACTTTGACTGGGGAGAGTATGGGCTGTTTAGCAGCGGCTGAGCCTAGGCTTGGATTGGCAAGGATGCCTGCACAACAAAGACAACACCGTGAGCCTCGCCACGGGCAGAAGGGATTTCTCCCCATGACCACACTCCGGCGTGAGAATAAATATATCTCCTAACAGAGTTTTACAAGATAGATTGAAGTGAGAGTGTTGAGAGTAAAAATGAGATGATCTTTACCTGTTGAGTGAAGGGAGTATTTATAGTGTTTGTGAGCTGAGGCAAGATGCAACTTGATTCTATCTTTGATAACCTGCAGTCAATGAACTGGGTTTGAGATCCCTGAGTCAGAAGGTTCTATACCTTTTTGATACAAAGGGTTTCTGACTAGGAATTAATGTTATTTGTCTTTGTAGTTGACTTTGGGAGTTTGTGGGCTACTCTGGCCTTCTACCTGGGTCAGGTGTTTGGCCCGGAGTGCTTTGTTGTTATATGCCCATTACATATTCCTTGGCAACCAATAACAGGTTTCCTTTGGTGCTCCCTTGTTTACCTCTTATTCTCACGAATACTTTCTAAGTGTTGTTGTGGTTTAAGCTAGTGGTCAGTCGCGGTTTACTTTGGACTTATCTGGTTTCTCCAGCCACGGTCTACTTGGGCTCGATGGCCTCACCAGCCGCGGTCCCATATAGGAATTGGGTTCACCTGCCGCGGCCTCTCTTGGGTTATTTGAGTTCACCAGCCGCGGCCTACTTATGGCAATTGGGTTCACCATCCGTGGCCCCTCTTGGGGTAATTGTGTTTTCCAGCCGCGGCCTACTTGTGGCAATGGGTTCGCCAGTCGCGGCCTAGTTTGGGGTAATTGGGCTTTCCAGCCGCGGCCTCCAATGGTGTGATTGGGCTTCCCAGCCGCGGCCTCTGATTGTGTGATTGCCGCGGCTCCCTTTGGGATGGTTGGGCTTCCCAGCCGCGGCCTGCATCTTGGGCTGGGTTGCTTTGCTTGGCCTTGGGTTATTTTTGGGCTAGTTACGTTCTTTGGTCACGGTCCATTTTTGGTCCGGGACTGTACCCCTTCAGGGATCTAAGTTGATAAGTTGGTCAAGTTAGATCTAAATTCAATTATTTAGTAATTAGTATTGTAGTCAAATAGGACTCTAACAAGTTGGTTAGATCCTAAAATTTAGCAATCCTAAATATATTCAAATAGGTTAGGTTATTTAAACTATAGATACATAGCCAATGTTTAGGTTTATGTATGGGTTGTAATCAAGTTTTTTGAGTGAGTTTTTTTTTGTTATAATAAATCATTGGGAGTTAACAAATTGATCTTGTTTTCTATATCGATTTTGGACTTGATAATGTTGGCCCGAAATCAATATTAAACATGAAAAACATACCGATACTATTAAGAACAAATGCTACACCAAAACAATTATATTAACCCTCTATCATACTAAACCTATAATAATCCTAATCAAACTCTAACTCAATTGAAAAAAAAAATCCAACAAATGCAATCCTATTTAATACAAACTCAATCAAACCATTAATAAAGTAATAGAATCAAGATTACGTTGGCCCTTCAACAAAAAATTTAACTAAATACAGTCAAGATTAACTCCCTCGATTAATATAAGACAATAACATATTTAAGGTTAAGGTTTTAAACTATTAAACATATGTTTAATTCACCTTTTAAAACCGACAATTGATTTATTTGAGCCTTATAAACGTTTAATTTGTTTCCTATAACAGAAAGCTGATATTATATGTTTCGACTTTCGAGTATATATGGATGAATTCGTTAATTCTTTTCATCGTCAAATAAGTACCAAAAAGATACCACCACCTATGGCAAACATCATGAAACACATTTGTTTATTTATCTTCATTTGCCTTATGAGTAGAGGTATAGTAATGAAAACAACCTATATTTTTTTTTCTGACCACACATGTTCATTGATCTATATATATATTTGTGTAATCGCATGCATAGATGTCTACGCTCAAAAGTTCAACCTCACCATCAGTCAAGAGCCAACAAGTGCACGGGGAGAGTGGGGTGTGACGCTTGAAAATACAAGCCCGTGTGTCATACTGAAAGCATACTTAGACTGTAAAGGGTTCCGATCTAATAAAGAAGTTGATCCTAAAATCATCTCAAAACAAGGTGATGCGTGTATCATTAATGTGTTGGCAAATTAGTTATTCCAAGGGGCTTAATTGTAAATTTACTGTTGATTAGAGGTTGTTATAAATAGATGACTTGTATTAGTTAGGTTAACACTGTTAACATTTTTCAATTTTCATCTTCTTCTTTATGTACGTTTTGTAATCGGTTGAACATCAAGGAAGAGTTCTTGAAGTTTTCCATCGATTTTACTTCTATACCAATCTTCAATTGGTATCAGAGCTTCAAGTTAGAAGGCTCCTCAATCCGAAGGACTGGATTGTGATTAGAAGACCGGGAAGAAGTATCAACGAAGATCGAAGAAGACGATGGTCGCTCCAGCAAATCAACAGATTTTAACCATCAGGGATACTGTCTCGATTCCTCTCCAGTGCCCTGTTCTTACAGCCACAAACTACTCGATTTGGGCTGTAATGTTAAAGGCGATCTTTAATGTCCATGGCCTATGGGAATCGGTTGAACCACCAGCCGATGTTGTGCCTGATGAGAAGACGAATAACACAGCAATCGCTTACCTGTACCAAACTATGCCGGAAGAATTAGTACTACAGGTTGCGAATCGCAAAACGGCAAAAGACATCTAGGATTCCTTGAAGACGAGGTACATCGGAGTTGAAAGAGTCAAGAAAGCAAGACTTCAAACGCTTCGGAATGAGTTTGAAAGTCTGAGGATGAAAGATGGAGATAGTATTGATGATTTTGCTGGAAAATTGAGCACAATTGCCATGAGGGCTAGCGATCTTGGGGCACCTTATGAAGAATCGACCCTCGTTCGTAAGTTTCTTGAGTCAATGCCTGAGAAATTTATACAAATTGTTGCTTCAATAGAACAATTTGTGGATCTTGACAAATTCCTCCTTCAAGAAGCAATTGGAAGGTTGAAAGCTTTTAAAGAAAGGACCGGTTTAAGAGCGAAACAAAGTAACAATCAAGATCAACTGCTACTCACTTATGCTGAATGGCAGTCCAGGCAGAAGAACTCAGAGAAACGTGTCAAACCAAAAGGGAATTCTGAAAAGAATTGGAAGAACAGGGGTCGAACACATTCGAGTAACAAGACAAGAGGTTTTGATGGTGAGTCCAACAAGTCTCAGAAGCAGAAGGATAAACCAACCAAAGATAAGACAAGGATCAAGTGTTTTAAGTATGAAGAATTCGGGCATTATGCGTCAGAATGCTCATCTTTGAAACAAAAGGATCAAGAGTCCTATCTGACTCAAACGGTTGAAGATGAACCAGCGTTGTTAATGACAATTCGAGTAGAAGACCCAAAGGAACTTGTACACCTTGAAGCCGAATGAATCACAAGTTTGGTATCTTGATAATGGTGCATCAAACCACATGATTGTAAACTTGTCAATGTTTTCAGATCTCGACAAGGAGGTGGAAGGAAAGGTACGTTTTGGAGATGGCTCGTCTGTGAAGATCAAAGGAAGGGGAATGGTAATTCTGGAATGCAAAGACAAGGAGCAAAGGGTATTGACCGACGTGTACTACATTCCAGAATTGATGAGTAACATCCTAAGTCTCGGGAAAATCACTGAGAGTGGTTATGAGATTCGGATGAGGAATGAATTCTTGTGATGGTATGAAAAGAATGGAACTCTTCTAATGAAGGTTCCTAGATCACCAAACAGGCTGTATAAAACATTCCTAAACGTGGGGACACCAATGTGCCTAAGTGCAAGAACAAGTGATCCCTCATGGTTATGGCATGGTCGGTTGGGCCATGTAAACTTTGATGGACTAAAGGCAATGACAACTAAGCGGCTAGTAATTGGTGTACCTGTGATCAAGCATCCACTCCAGTTATGTGTAGCATGTCTCGCTGGGAAACACTCGAGACAACCATTCCCTGCTCCAACAACATTCAGGTCCGAGAAGCCTTTTGATATGATCTCAATGGATCTGTGTGGACCAATGACTCCTTCTACCAAGGCAGGTAATAGATATTTCATGCTTCTTGTTGACGATTGTACCCGGTTTATATGGGTATACTTTATCAAAACAAAGGATCAAGCATCTGAGTGTTTCAAGACGATCAAGAATATGGTTGAAAATGAGTATGGAAGCAAAATTAAACTTGTTCGGTCTGATCGTGGAGGGGAGTTCACCTCACATGAGTTTGTCAAGTATTGTGAGGAAAATGGAATTGGGAGACAATTAACTGCACCCTACACCCCTCAACAAAATGGTATAGTAGAAAGAAGAAACCGGTCCATTTTGAACATGACTCGAATTATTATGAAGGAAAAAGAAGTACCACATAAGTTCTGGGCTGAAAGTCTGAGGCACTCGGTTTATATATTAAACCGGATCACAACCAATGCCCTGAAAGACACTACTCCTTATGAAGCTTAAAAGGGAGAAAGCCTAACCTGCAACATCTACGTATTTTTGGCTGTGTTGGGCATGTTAAAACATCTCAAACCAATCTTAAAAAGTTAGATGACCGCAGTACTCCAATGGTCCATCTTGACACACAACCAGGATCAAAAGCTTACAGTATGTATGATGTAAGTAATAAGAGGATTGTGGTTAGTTGAGATGTGAAGTTTGAATAACATCAGAACTTTGATTGGAGTATGCGAGATACTGGAGTAAGTAATGCAGATTGGGTAGACTTTCATGTACAAGGAGAGGCTGAATTCATACAGCAGGCATGTCAAGGTGGGGCGAGTAATGTTGAGTAGAACCATTCTCATCAAGATGATCTTGAGAGTGGTGTTTCATACTCCACTGATAATAGTCAGTGTGAGGGGGGCAACCAACATCCATCGTTGAGAAGGTCCACTAGAACATCCATAATACCAAGGAGGCTATATGATTATGTACTAGAAGATAGGCTGAACCCAAACTCAGCAGGTAATCAAGAAGAAGAGAATGTTGTTGAGTTGTTATTGACTCAAGAGGGTAAGCCTGCTAGCTTTAGTGAAGCAGTGATTAAAGAAGAGTGGAAAAAGGCCATGAATGAAGAAATTCGTGCTATTGAAAGAAATTGCACGTGGGTACTTACTGATCCACCAGATGATGCAAAAGCCAATAGGCTTAAAGTGGGTATTCAAGTTGAAGAGAGATGCCATGGGGAGGATAACCAAGCATAAGGCTAGACTTGTAGCTAAAGGCTACGTACAAAAACCTGGTATTGATTGTGAATAATCGTTTGCCCCAGTAGAGAGGATTGAGACAATTCGGTTGATCTTAGCTTTATCTTCAAAATTGAGGTGGAAAGTGTACCACTTGGATGTAAAAGCAACTTTCCTTCATGGAGAGTTAAAGGATGATGTGTATGTAATACAACCGGAAGGGTATGTGATGAAAGGTGCTGAACAGAAAGTGTATAAGCTGTCCAAGGCACTATATGGCCTTCGACAAGCACTAAGAGCTTGGAATAAAAGACTTGATTTTGTTCTTAAAGAATTGGGGTTTAGAAGATGTCAACATGAACAAGCAGTCTATATCAGGATGCATGATAGTTCGGTTTTGATTCTAGGAGTATATGTAGATGACTTACTAGTAGCAGGAAGTGATCAAACAGAAGTGATGCAATTCAAGCAACAAATGAAGTCTAGATTTGAAATGACGGACTTAGGTCTGTTGTGTTACTATTTGGGTATCGAAGTTGTACAAAATCAAGAAGGGATTGTGATTAAACAGGCTGCTTATGCTAACAAGAATTTTGAAGATAGCCGGTTTGGAAGAATGTAATGAAACAGAGATACCTATGGAACCAGGTCTTAAGTTGTCAAAGACTGATGAAGGAGAAGAAATTGAACCTACCGAGTATAGAAAGTTGATAGGTTCATTACGATACTTGACTCAGACACGACCTGATTTGAGTTATGCGGTGGGGTATGTGTGTCGGTTTATGCAATGCCCAAAGGAAGCTCATTTTAAGGCTGTCAAGCAAATTATCCGATATGTAAAAGGCACTATGCAATATGGTATAGTGTATTCTAGTAAAGGAAATGGAGATTTGCTTGGTTATAGTGATAACAGCTATACTACCGGTGCTGATGATGGGAAAAGTACGTCTGGGTATGTGTTTTTTTTATAATGGGTCACCGGTATCGTGGAATTCACAGAAACAACCAACAGTGGCATTGTCTTCTTGTGAAGCGGAGTTTATGGGTGCTACATTCGCAGCGTGTCAAGCTGTGTGGTTGCAAGAGTTGCTTGAGGAAATCACAGGAAAGAAACAGGAAAAGGTGGTGATTATGGTGGATAATACTTCAGCTATTGCGCTCATGAAAAATCCTGTTTTTCATGGGAGAAGTAAGCATATAAGTGTGTGTTATCATTTCATTCGTGAATGTATTGAAAGGGAGCAGATACAAGTTGAGTATGTTTGTAGTAGCATGCAGAAAGCTGATGTATTAACCAAGGCGTTGCCTCGGGTTAAGTTTGCATAAATGAGGTTGTTACTGGGTGTTAAAGATTTGCATGGAATAGCTTGGAATTAGAGGGGAGTTTGTTGGTAAATTAGTAATTCCAAGGGGCTTAATTGTAAAATTACACTTGATTAGAGGTTGTTATAAATAGATGACTTGTATTAGTTAGGTTAACACTGTTAACATTTTTCAATTTTCATCTTCTTCTTTATGTACGTTTTGTAATCGGTTGAACATCAAGGAAGAGTTCTTGAAGTTTTCCATCGATTTTACTTCTATACCAATCTTCATAATGATGGTGAGCGGATGAATCCTAGTGATAGCCTTCACTTCATTTATGCATGGGAAAATCAATTTCCATTTAAATTGTTAAATCAGTCTATAGCTTGTTCATGAAGAATTTATTCTTGTAAGATCTAATAAATGCGTTGGTTTTAATAGATAATATTCTATTTTGCTTTTAAGTTTATATATCAAGAGTTGGGTGTTCTTCATCCACTGTTTAGAAATGGTTTTCATCCACATAGTCCCGAGTCTTTGAAGTTAGAATTTTAGGTGTATTTTTTAGTTGGTTGAATAATCTTTCTAGTATGGTCATGGATGTAACCTGATAAAATTGATCAAGTGGACCATGTTATAATCATATGTTCTTATTGTTCTTGAGCTTTTAGGTTGTCTTGCGATTGTTATTGTTGTATTTCTCGTGTCGCACATTTCTCTACCGATTTAAAAAATATAAAGAAGAAAATAGTTTGGCAGAGTTTTGATTTTTTTTTTGGAAAGTTGTGGGAAACGTTTAAAAATAGAAAATAAAATTTTAAAAGAATTAAAATAATGTTTTGTTGGATTGTTAATGAAAAGATTTTAGAAAATCCAAGAATAAAAACTGAAACTTTTGTTAGAAATTTGTTTGTCAGAAACCAAAACTCTAACTTTGTAGAAATTTGTGGGAAAAATTCTTCAAGAAGTTGTCCAAAACACACCAGCAGGGTTTTTTTCCAATAGCAAACCTTTTATAAAATAAGCAAAGTTTTTCAGTAGTGGAAGACACCTGGTACATATATATACATACATAAACACATACACATGCACACATATAAAATGATAATAAAAAAGTAATGATGATAAAAAAGATAAAGTTAAAGTTTTGTTCGGATATGAACTTGTTAATAAACTGTTAACAAACAATTAACGAATAAATTTTTTGGTTAATGTTCGTTCATTAAAGAAATGAAGATACTCATTAACTATTCACGGACACTTATCAAACACAAACAAATATTCAAGAATATAAGCGAACACAAATGTAGACGTTCATATTACACACGATTATATATAGATTTTAGAATGAAATTTGCAGTTTTTTAATCATTAACATTATGCAAAATCCATTATAAATATATAAGTGAGTGATGTTAACGGGGACATATAGTATAATATTTTAGAACTTAAAACAAAGAAAAAAAATAAAATTGAAAATATAAAAACCTTTAAATGAATAAAATACAAACAAATATAAACAAACCGAACATAAATAAACATATTATCAAAAGTTCATGAGCATAGATGAACAAACAAAACCTACGTTCATATTCGTTTGATTAACTAAACTGGTGTATATAAGGTCACTAGTTATTATTCGTTATCCTATGATCCACATTCCACCTTGATTCGATCCAGTTATTTGCACCGCCCATAACCCGGAACCGACCCATGATGATGGGGGTTAAAGAATTCAATTCAAATCCTATGCCCAATGGCGGAGCATTATAGGGGCCGGGGGGGGGGGGGGGGCC
>BJCO01387059.1:0-11880 GCA_018326465.1 Flaveria floridana | reverse complement strand
TGAATCAGTTAGTACTCCGTACGAAAACGATCCTAACAAGTGGTATCAGAGCTTTGGCTCGTGATTCTTCGTGGATTCGATTAGTGTTCTTGTTAAAAGTAACGTTTTAATTCAAAAGATTGGTGTTTTTGATTCAAAAGGTGTTTGTGAAGTGTTCCTGATTCTAAAGTTTCATAATTTTTGACGTACGACAGATTAGGGTTTGTGAAAAATCATTTTTGGTGTCAAAGTGTCCAAAAATTTGAAATTTTCATCCACAGCAGCTTCAGTCGCACGATTAGCTCAATCGCACGACTGAATCCTAATCGTACCATTCAACCGCACAGTTGGACTTAGTCGCACTGCTCATTCGCACGATTAAGCTAACCTATACGGTTGAACTCATTCGCATCCCTCAATCGCACGATTGAACTCAACCGCACGATTGAGCTCAATTGCACTCCCCAATCGTACAATTGAACTCATTTGTACTCTTCATTTGCACATTTGATTCTGTCTTATATTAAATTTTTCAAAGTTTGATATCATGGAAGATCAGAAATTTGCGTTTAAAGCTGGGAAGGATTCACGTATCCAGAATTTACTACTTCTAGAAAACGAGATTGGGAATCATAACAAACCACCTAAACTGTTGACTTTGGATGAATACCCACAATGGAAGCAACGGTTTGAAATCTATCTGAACGGTGTTGATCCGAATATATGGACAGCCATTGAGACTGGTTATACAATACCAGTTGGTGCTAATAGGGTAAAGCTGACCTTGGGTGGTATGAATGATAGACAAAAGGTTGCACACAACGCTGAGAAGAAAGCCTTCGCTTTGTTGACTCAGTCAATTCCTAAAGACATCTTCCATCAGTTTTCAGAACATAAACAGTCTAAGAAGTTATGGGAAGCTTTAGAAAAGAGATACGATGGTAATGTAACCTTGAAGGCGCTGAAGGCTAAAACTCTCAAAAAGGAATTTGATACCTTCTCTTCAATAGGAAATGAGAGCTTAGATGATATTATTGATAGATTTTATCATTTGATGAGTGAGTTGCATACTCATGGTGTGACAACATCTATGGAGGATAAAGTTTCAAGTTTCTCTGATGGTCTGCCGGATAAATGGGATTCGTTTGTGTCTAATCTAAGACAGAATGAAACTTTTGCAACTTTAGACATAAATGATTTCATCTTGAAATTAAGGTAGGAGGAACTACGTACATCTTGAAATTAAGGTAGGAGGAACTACGTTTGAAATACAAGTCGAAGATAGGATCTTACACTCAGAATCCTTCACTCTATAATGTTACTCCTAACCCAGTTTCATCCGGAGCACCTCTTCAGACAGCTTTTGTTTCCAACACATCTGGAACCTCTTAAAGCAGCTCTTCTGGAAGTGATTCATCAGGTTCATCTAGAACCCAATATGCTATTACTGACTCTAATTCCATCATGCTGAAGACTGAAAATATGGGGAATGTTACTGTTGAAGTAGCAAAAGAGCATATGGATCTTCTCGTTGCAGTGGTAAATGGTTTAGTTGCAGGTAAGATCGGAAATTGGCATCTAGCCGATGAAGATTATGAGCAGGTAGATGAAACTGAGCTGGAAAGAATGGATATCATGTAGGCCTTAGCCAGTGCTGTTAGAAGGGCTAAGAAGTTTGTGAAGAAAACTAGGCATAATCTGTTTGCTACCAAAGACAATACTTTTGGTTTTGATAAAACAAAAGTTACATGCTTCAACTATGGTGAAAGGGTAACTTCAAAAGAGAGTGTGTGAAACCTAAAATGACCGGAAATGGTAACCCTTTTTCATCAATCATCCGTCAGGATAAAGAAAAGAAGGTAGCATCAATAAGCCAGGATACTAAGGCGTTTGTTGCTCAAGGTGACGAAGGACAAGACTGGTCGTTCAGATTTCTGTCTGATGGAGACGCAAATGTGGCTATGGTAGAAGATCTTGATGATGGGTCAGCCAGTGAAGGAGATAACATAGCTGAAAATGCAAATTTAGAAGTTGAAGAAGCTATGGATGCCGTGGATCATTTGGTTGAAGATGAATTGACTGCTGACAACACCGAATCTCCTGTCATTGAGAAATCTAAAGTGGCATTTATGGCTGACACTTCCAGCTCATCATAGGTATGTTCTAAAGATGAACTGTTTGATAAACATGCTTGTGCAGAATGTAATAAATTTCGTGAAAGCATAGACTTAAAATTTGCTTGGTTGTTAGATCATAATGACAGTCTGGTAAATGATGTGAAATTATGCAATGAAGCTAACCGAGTGTTAAAACATAATGAAACAGCTTTAAAGAAAAAACTTGATTTGTTAGGAAAACAACTTAGGGAAACCGAGGTTGTTGCCTTTAATCAAGCAAATGACATTAAGTTCTATCTTTCAACAATTGAGGAATCTAAAAAGGAAAAAAATGATTTTGCAAGTTGAAATTTAATCGTTAAATAAAAAACTGCATAGTCTAGCAAGTTCCTCTCACATTGTTCAGAACTTAGTCAAAGAGAGAAACTATGGGGAGGGGCTTGGTTATAAAGTAGTGCCTCCACCACATGCGATTCTTTTGAACACAAAATGTCGACCTATAAATAATAATTATACCAAGGATCATATGGTGACTACTCCTCCAGTTAGTGATCCAGATTCCACAGTTCCAATTGTGCAATCTGTTACTGAATAGAAGGGATCTAGTTCGGGCGCTACAGATGATGATTTCCCTGATAATAGGGATGAAGAGAATAGCAAGGCTACTCTTGGGTTGGGCTCAAAAGTTAATATTTCAAAACCAACTCATTCTAAAACGATTCATCATCAAAATCTCAACAAAATGAAAGTAAAATGTAATCGAAATATAAAATCAATAAAATTTGTCAAAGAAGGTGAGAAACCTAAAGTTGAGAAGCAAGAGACAAAATCTAGCCCACCCTCTTCCCCACATAAAAGATCTCCTACACCATTCGAAGGGAGATCATGTTATAGTTGTGGAGAACGAGGACATATTTCTCAAAATTGTCCTTACTATCAGACACCGAGAAGCAAAATTGAATTTTTTCATGATAATAAACCAAGGTATACTAAACCAAGACTGGTTACCCCTCCCAAACACCAAAGTCAACACAGACAAGCCGCTAGTAAAGCTGTGTTAACTGAGGAAACACCTAGGGAGGAAGTTAAACCAAAAGTTCAAACAATAAACCAGTCATCTATTTATCACAAACAGGCCTTACACAAAACTAGTTTGTGGAAAGCTAAATCAACAAGTGTGTCTGAGAGTGAGGACAAGATGAAGAAGAATGTGTCTTCCTCTTCCAAAGGACAGTTGGTGGAGTTTGTAATGTGTGATGCCTCTAGGAAACCCAAGCCAGTTAAGGCTTGGGTCCCACTCCTGAACTAATCATTTCCATTCTTGTGTAGGTTGTCCGCTACAGCTCTATCACTAACAACTGGATTATTGATAATGGGGCATCCAGGCACATGACCGAGAATCTGTCTCTCCTTTTCAATGTTAAACAAATTAAAGGGGGACATGTATCGTTTGCGGGAAATAAAGGAGGTTATATCACAGCTCAAGGTGAAGTGGGAAATTTGAGAGTGAAGTTTGATAAAGTCAACTACGTTCAACAACTGGAGAAAAAATACTCTCAGTTTCCCAAATCAGCTTCAATATATAACGATCTGTATGTCTTGGATATGTCAAAAGCCTCAACAACTGAGTCTGCTGCTCAGTGTTTCCTGTCCAAAGCCACTAAGAGGGATTCTATTTCTTAGCATAGGAGAATGGGACACACTAATCCTAGGAAGATGAATCATCTGGTCTAAAATAATCTGGTTGAAGGTGTTACCATCAAGAACTTTCACCTTCCAGATTTCAGTGTATGGTGCAAGAAAGGGAAACATACCAAGAGTTCTCACAAATCTAAGAAAGTTCACTCTATTGAGATTCCGCTAGAGTTGTTGCATATGGATATGTTTGGCCCTGTCAGTACTAAAAGCATTGCAGGAGATTGGTACTGTTTTGTGGTCACTGATGACTACTCACGATTTTCCTGGGTTATATTTCTTAAAGCCAAGTCAGAGACGTTTGAATCATTCAAACATTTAGTTACTACTCTGGATTCTCTGTATAAGCTAAAAGTGAGGAAAATACGTTCAGACAATGGGACAGAATTCAAGAACCAGTGGATGGAGGCATTCTGCCCAGAGAAAGGGATTGTTCATCAATTCTCTTCTGCTTACACTCCACAGATGAATGGAGTTGCTAAACGTAAGAATCGAAGCTTGATTGAAACTGCGAGGACAATGTTGGCAGATTTGAAGCTGCCGATTCAATTCTGGAACAATGCAGTGGCTAATGCATATTACATACTCAATCGGGTCTTAGTGGTTAAACGTCATGGTAAAACTTGTCATGAGTTGCTCCCAAAGCGTAGACCGAATCTGGAGTATCTAGAACCATTTGGAGCTCCTTACATGTTATTGAAGAAAGCTCAAAATGATAAATTTAGTGAGAAGGCAGAGGAAGGCATCTTCTGGGGATATAATATACTAGAAAAACGGGTTTATAACAACGTAACTGGTCAAGTTGAAGTGTGGTGCAAAGTCGATGTTCAAGTATACACCACACCCCCTGCTGGAAAAGGTCCATCATTCTTCTTTAATTACGATGGATTTTTCAAGTCCTTTAATATTCCTCCTATGTCTTCCGATGATGAAGTGGCTGCTCAAATGATGTATGATGTTTTGAACACTCCTAATCTAGACTTGAGCACTTCTACTCAAATTGATGGTGCTTCTGGGTCGTCAGGGGCAGATCTAGAGTGAAGTGACAATTCCTCAGATGATAAGGAGATTGAAAATGACAATATGAGCAATGAGGAAACTATCAGCCCAGATGAAAGTACACTAGCCACAGATGAACCAGTGATTCCTAGCCTTGATAATGAAGTGGTTGTTCCTACAACTCCAGTGACAAGGATTAGTGTTAATCATCCCCCAGACAACATCATAGGGGACCTTCTCTCAGGTGTTCAGACAAGAAATCAGCTGTACACAGCAGACTATGCTACTGTGATGGAAAAGGGATACATACATGATGGGGCATATAAATGTTTTGTTTCTCAAGTCGAGTCCAAGTATGTAAGTGATGCCTTGAAATATGAGGCATGGCTAAATATGATGCATGAAGAACTTCTGCAGTTTAAGAGGCTCGGAGTTTGGACACTAGTGGACAGACCCAAGGGTGCAAAGGTCATTGGCACAAAATGGGTTCTTCGTTGAAAGAAAGATGATCAGGGGGTCATCATTTGAAACTAGGCACGGTTAGTAGTTCAAAGGTTCAGACAAGTTGAAGGCGTGGACTACAATGAGGTATTTGCACCAGTGGCTAGGATGGAAGCAATTAGGATCTTCCTAGCCTATGCATCCTACATGAAGATCAAGGTGTATCAATTGGATGTGAATAGTGCATTTCTACATGGTGAAATCCGTGAGACAGTATACGTCAGTCAGCTAGAAGGTTTCGAAGATCCTTATCATCGAGACAGAGTTTATAAATTGGACAAGGCTTTGTATGGGCTACATCAAGCCCCTCGAGCCTCGTATGAGAAGCTCTCCACACACCTGTTGAAACATGTGTTTCAAAGGGGAGTAAATGACTGCACGTTATTCATCAGCGAAAAAGATGGTGATTTACTACTGGTTCAGATATACGTGGATGACATAATCTTCAGTTCCAAAAACGAAGCTTCGTGTAAAGAATTTGAATCGGTGATGAAAGCTGAATTTGAAATGAGTGCCATGGGAGAGATGAAGTTCTTTCTGGGTCCAAATTCCGCATGTTTAATTAACTTAAACGGACTCCTTGGAGGTCCGGGTGTTACAAAATACGTGGGGGACATTCTGAAGCGGTTTGATATGGAAAATGTAACAATTGCTCGTACCCCTCTTGCCACGAACCACGATATGGCACCTGATGAAAATGGGGATTTAGTAGATGCCACCATGTATCATGGAATGATCGGATCTCTAATGTATCTCACGGCTTCTCGTCCTGATATCATGTACGCCACGTGTTTATGTTCTAGATATCAATCAAAGCCAAAAGTAAATCATTTAATTGGGGTGAAACGGATCCTTCGTTATCTGAAGGGTACACCAACACTCGGATTGTGGTATCCTCATGATGATGACTTTGAACTTACAGCTTACAGTGACTCATACTATGCTGGATGCAAGATGAACTACAAGTCCACATCTGCGGGGTGTCAATTTTTTGGAAGGCGGTTAGTCACCTGACAATGTAAGAAGCAGACGTCTGTTGCTCCGTTAACATGTGAAGCTGAATATGTTGCTGCTGCAAGTTGCTGTTCTCAAATCATCTAGATTCAACAGCAAATACGGGACTACGGTTTGCAATTTGCTAACACCCTATCTTTGTTGATAATTCTGCTGCCATAGCTGTAACTAAAAATCCGGTACAACATCCCACGACCAAACACATCGGCATTAAATATCACTTCATACGTGATTGTTTTGAAAAACATTTAATCAATGTAATTAAAATTAACATGGATTTTCAGCGCGCCGACCTCTATACAAAAGCTTTTGATAAACCGAGATTTTACTATCTATTGGAGGTCAGTGGCGTAAAGAAGAAAGAGGATGTGATTCGGGAGGAGTCTAGTTCATTGTCCGTTCGTATGTTTCTTCGTTTTATTTTTCTGTCAATTTATTTATTTTATTTTTTTTTTCCTGTCTTAAAATATCAAAAACACAAAAAGATTTTCTGTTTTAGCTTTTTAGGGGGAGAATGGTTTTAGTTTCAGTAGTTAGTATTTAATTACTTAAAAAAAAGGGGCGGGTAGGTAAGCTGAGAAGCAACAAAATCAAATCTGAGAAATTGATTCAGTACAGTGGAAAATGATAGTACACAGGCATCATATCGTTTGGGACACCAAAAATTGAAAGTCGAAGAAAAATTATAAGTAGGAGAAATCAAAGCCTAAGAGGTTGAAAAATGACATTAATCTAGATTGTTACTACATTTACATGGAGAAAGTAGATCTAGGGGTTGCAAGTCCATTATATGATGTGTCGGTAGATTCAACACAATATATTAGTAGACATCATTGGTGAATCACACAAATTAAATCACTCAACAGGTTATGGGTTCCCATCTTATCCCTGGTCTACACAATCAACAATAGATCTCCAATAAGGGGTGAAGAGCAAAGAGAAAGCCACAAATGTGTGCGAATGACCAAAATAAGAGCAAAGCACATCACAAATGTGAAACACAATCAAGTTAATGACAGATGTCGTTGTTGCGTTAAATAAATTATAAAATTGCTCTAACAAGAAGATAGGTTGTGTGCCTCTCTGTTGTGCGATGGCACTGACCTGAGGATAAGCATAACCTGTATATTCTAAGAATTCATTGTTGTTTGCGTCTCTCTACTGTGCGATGGCATTGACCTGAGGCTTAGCATCTCTTTGAAAGCTCTTAGAATAGTTTCTTCTTGACAAAAACCCATAGACCGCTCAAAAATATCTTGAGGAAGGTTCATTACCATATAAGCGTGGGATCCGCAAATGCCTGTGACTTAATACACCTAAATAATCACCGATTTGTGTCAAAAATCTGTGTATGGATTTATGTGGACAAATATACTGAAAATCATCGTGGCTGCATCTCCCAATGGTCAAAATCAATGTGTGCTACAAAACAGCTCTAGAATGATTTCATGTTAGTGCCTTTGACTCTTGGATGAAAGAGACTAAGTGTAATATATATATATAATGGTCTCTGTTATTGTCATAAATATAAAAGGTCCCAAATGATTATGTTTTATCACTGTCTGATTCCACATGAATCTTTCTAGAAATGATGAAAATGTTTGAAGCTGTTCTGCTCAGGGGGAGAAATCGGTTAAGTGATATTTAAAAGTTTTCAACCCTCAAATGAAAATCACAAAAATATGTCTTGTTTCAGTTTAATTAAAGTTTTTCTTGTTTTAGTTGTTTGTATTGATTCGATGCCGGACTATGTAACAAGACTGAACTCTGTGAATGTCATAAAATGAGCCGAACGTTAACTATGAGAAGCTTGTTTATGAAATATAAAAGGATCATGTCTGTGGTGATCGAAAGGTTTCAGTTAAAAGGATCACGTTTGAGGTGATCAAATGGTTTTCATTTAAAAGGATCACGTCTGAGGTGATCAAAAGGTTTTCATTTAAAAGGATCACATCTGAGGTGATCAAATGGTTTTCACTTAAAAGGATCATATCTGAGATGATCAAATGGTCAAAATGTCAATTATCAAAGATAAGTATATGAAGTAATGGTACAAACAAAGTCAAATTCACTACAATGACCCAATCGCACAATTGGACCATAAGTATGGGCCAATCGCACGATTGAACCATAAGTATGGGCCAATCACAAGATTGGACCACAAGTATGGCTTAGTCGCACGACTGGACCAGGAGGACGGCCGAGTCGTACGATTGGCATCCTCAGTATGAACCAATCATACAATTGGTTGAATGCGTATAGGTTATTCGTACGACTGAACTTCAGTCGCACGTATGAACCATGTGTATGGGTCCAGTCGCACGACTGAAACTCAGAAAAGTATAAAAGGAGGTCAGTTGGTCATAGCCCTACACTTTATTTCAAATTCTCTCAAATACCCGGCTACATAGAGGACCCTTTTTTGAATTTTTCTTTGCGAACTCACCTAATTTCTTGTTGCTAATGGATATAAATTCATATACAGGTACAGTGAAGATGAAATCAAGGAACGTGATAATGTAAAATCAATTCAAATTGTTTGAATGATTTAAGACATGAACCAAAACAAATAACCCTAAAATTGGACATCTAAATGGACTTAAAAGTATACTTAAAAGATCGTAGGTGTAACAACGGGTCTTTGCGCGACTAACGAATCTAATCTTGTTGTGAAATAACTGTTTTGACAAAGATTCAAAATATTGGACTCTCATAGTGTGTATGCGACAGGACATACTGATGAACTTTAGTCGCACGATTGAGCTAGACGCATGATTTAATCACATGATTGAATCAATCGATGACTCAGTCGCACAACTGACTCAACCGCATGTCAGGGAGCATGACTAAGCTCAGTCGGAGGCTCAATCGTATAACTGAGCTCAGTCGTATGGTCCAATCGTACGATTGAACCAGTCTGATATTATCTGTTCAAACTCAAATGTTCGGTCTCATGAACGGGTCTAACTTGTTTGTTGCTTGTTTTGCAGTGAAATGGCTGATAGATGGACTATGAGCACTAACCATAACATTTGCGCTTATCTCAACACGACCACCAGGAATGCTTCAGATTTTGTTGGGATCATCGAGTTCTTATGACGATCCAGGATATACCGTGCCATATCTACTCCGTGCACACCTTACCGCTCATTACAGCAGGAATTCTAGGAGAATGCTGTTGTTGACCGATCTGTCAAGCCATTTTGGATTCGGAGCTCTATTTTTGGAGAGGATAGACATCGGGGAGGATGAGTCAAGGAGAGTGTTGGATTTAGGTAATGACTCTGACTATCCCACTAAGCTACATCCCATGACTATGAGGGGATGCTTTCTACGGATTAAGTACGCCAGCGACATCAATGCCAACGTGCTTAACAAGAGCAACATGTGCCTGCCTTTCAAGTATATGGCACATGTGATCCTTAAGTGCATAGCCTCATGACGCGGCGGTTTTGACGAGATGAGCAATTAGATCCAGAATGCTTTTGTTGCGTTGGTGCTCAACCACCCATTGGGTTTCTCCAAGATGTTCTTCCATTACATGAGGGAGAACATCGAGGCTAAGGGGAAGGAGGGATTCTACATGTATCCCCAATTTTTATAGCTCATCCTCAACGAGAAGCTATCAAACCTGCCCAAACTTAAGGATGATGAGGTGTCATTGGAGGTGATGGCTGACACCACCTTAGGCAGGATGAAGGTGCACAGGGAAAAGAAGGTTAAGCCCCCAGTGAGGAGGTTATTCGGTCATCTGGCTAACATTGCCTGTGTCGCCCCAGCCAGGAAAAAGTGGTGCCACGATTATAGCGACTCCGACGTTGAGCATGTTATGATTCCGGACGACGACGATGATGATGATGATGACCAGGATCATGGTCAAGGTGGTGCAGATGAGGGATCGAGTCAATCCAGAGCCACCAACACGTCCACTATTCCACCACCACCTCAGCAGAGTAGTTCGTCAGCTCCTGGTGGATCTGAGAAAGGTGCCATCCACCAGGACTTCCTGCTTAGTGAGGACATCAGGAATTTTGATCTGGATGAAGAAGAGGATGGATCAGAGGAGGAGCCTCTTGTGAGGCAGTTTGGAAGCAAGTGGGTAGCCATCGAGAAAGGAAAGGAGGTGGTTGGTACCTCAAGGTTGGGTCAAAGGGTGTTGATACTGAAGAGAGAGATCCATCTTATACACCTGACTAGCCCATTAGCCCAGGGGGAACCATGATTGCTAAGGGGTCTAGGAGGAAGAGAATGGCCCAACCCCATGGCAAGAAGGGGAAAAGACAGAAGATTATCTTGTTGAGCTCCTCCACCACCACAACTACCACCACCGCTGCTACCACCACCACAGCTACCACCACCACAGCTACCACCACCATAACCACCACCACCGACATACCCACCACCACACCCATATCTTCCTCCCCCTCTATACCCAGAACCACCCCACCACAATCCACTCCCATTCCCACACCCATTTACGCCACATCCACAACTACCCCAACCATTCCCCTAGCCGGAACTACACTCAATTCCCACCTCCACAGGGCATAACTCTACCCACTGTTGGGTTAGAGGAACAGCTGGCACGCCTTAATAGGCTAGTGCTCAAGTTGTTGGTGATGGTTGATCTTAAGGCCAATCAGATGAACCAGCTGATGGCGGTCAATGCAGCACAGGGCAAGCAAATTGCCAAGCTCACTGAACAGAACAAAGCTCATGAGAGAGCTTTAATTTGAGCTCACAAGGCCCTGCAAGTTCAAAATGAGCTAGTGCTGGCATCCGCCAAGAGGATTGAGGGGCTGGAAAAGAAGAACAAGAAGATAATGTTAAGGCTGAAGGGAAAGAAGACTAAGCCTCTGAAGATAAAAGGAGATGGTGATGATGATGGAGATGACGATGATGATTCAAGTGATGATGAATCCGAGGATGAAGATGATGAGGAGGGAGCTAGTGAAGTGGAGAGGATAAAAAAGGACGATGATGACGAGGATGAACCTGAAGGTGATGCTAAAGCATCAGCCTCAACTCAATCAGCGAGGGAGAGGCGCACTAAAAGAAATCAAGATCAAGGAACCTCGTCCTCAGTCCCTCAAGCTGATGAGCCTAAAGTTCAAGAGAAAAGTAATGATTAAGATAGTTTATGTACTTTGAAACTTTTTGTAATTGAACTTGGTATTACATTAATGTAAATAATGATTATTTGTGTCTAATGTCTTGATTATTCATTAATGTGTGATTTGTTGATTGTTTAATCAAACAGATGAAACTCAACAGGCCGATGACTACGATGTCGCTCCCCTTCAGCAAATCAAGACTCAACTTACAATGATTCTTGATTTGCAAGGGATTGTTAGATGGTCTGTGAGTTATACTCCAGAAGAAGGGGATATTATCCATGACCTTTCAGATGAACTGCTTGTAGAAAGGTTCAGACTGAACCCAGATGAGATAGTCAAAGATGCTCCTGAAGTGGATGTTGTAGGGGTTTAACATGTTTATCAAAGCTCATATTTACTTGTATATATGAAAAACGCAGTGGAATATATGATTTAAAACATGTTAAAATCTGATTATC
>BJCO01387051.1:0-10297 GCA_018326465.1 Flaveria floridana | reverse complement strand
AAACTACTGAAGATGTCAAACAGCTGACATCTTCTTACAAAATGCTAAGTGTTACTTATTACAACAACTGAAAAGAAAACTACTGAAAAACTACAACGACTGAAGAACATACTCTTCAGTCATTTACAAACTACTGAAATAGAAAATTACAATTACTGAAAAGAAAAAGCTGAAAGGTAAACCATCACAACAACTGAAGAATACTTCTTCAGCTGTTGTAACAAACTCTGAAGCTTCAGCACTTGTCTTCAGACTTTAACTTCAGATGTTTCATCAGCTGATGACTTCAGTAGTTGTCATCAGCTGATGTCTTCAGTCTTTGTCTTCGGTCTTTGTGCTTCAACTGTTGATCTTCAGTACTTTGTACTTCAGCTGATGGTCTTCACTACTTGAATCCTCAGCACTTGAATCTTCAGTACTTCAGTCTTCAGTACTTGTGCCTTCAGTACTTGTGTCTTTAGTACTTGAGTCTTCAGTACTTAATTCTTCAGTACTTTAGTCTTCAGTTGATGTTCTTCAGTACTTTGATCTTCAGCTGTTGAGGTCTTCAGACTTTGTCAAACAGCTGATGAAGCTTTCAGCAGTTGTCGTGATGTCTTGTGGGACTTAGAGGTTTTTCTGATCTGGCTCATTGGTTCTTTTGGTCCAACAATTGAAGAGCCCAAGACCAATGAGGCTTAATTGTTATTGCATTGTCTTCAGTTCATTTTGAAGAACCCAAGACCAATGAGGCTTGGGTTTCCAAATATCACTAACTCTCTTGAGAAAATTGATGGAAGGCCCGTTGTTTTTAGAGGAGATGCTGGAGGTTACATTATAGGAAGGGGCATGGTCATAAATGGTAAGCTCAGCATTGAGAAGGTAAATTTTGTTAAGGAGTTTGGGTACAACTTACTGAGTGTATCCTAATTTTGTGATCAGAGCCATAACATGCTCTTTACTGAGCATGAGTGCGTTATTCTCAAGCCCGAGGTAGTCATTTCTCAAGAGCATATCCTACTTAGAGCACCCCGAAAAGGGAACATGTACAAGATGGATTTGCAGGAAACATCTCCTTTAGGAGAAGTTTCTTGCTTTCTATCTAAAGCAAATAGTGATGAGTCTTTCCTTTGGTATAAAAGAATGTCTCATATAAACTTTAAGAACATGAATAAGTTAATTAAGAATGATTTAGTAATTGCAATGCAAAAGCAAAAGTTTACAAGTGATGACCATTATGTTACATGGCTGAAAAGGAAACAACACTTAGTGTATCACTGACCAAAGGAAAGGAACTCTATCACTTCTCCCCTACACTTATAACACATGGATCTCTTTAGCCCTACCAGTGTAATAATTCTAGGAAGCACCTCATACTGTTTAGTGATCACAGATAATTTCATAAGATTCACTTAGGTTTTCTTCCTTATAACATAGGATGAGACTCCTAAGATCTTAAAGAACTTCCTTCAGAAAATTAAGAATCAAAGTGATCACAAGGTCAAGATCATAAGATATGATCAAGGAACTGAATTCAAGAACCAAATCGTTGACACATTTTGTAATGAAAAGAGTATTACAAGACAATGTAGCGCTCCCAGGACTCCGCGTCAAAATGGCGTTTACTGAGAGAAGAATCTGGACACTTATTGAAGCTGCAAGAGCCATGTTGTCTGACTCTAAACTACCCATCACCTTCTAGGTAGAGGCAGTTAACACTGCCTGCTATGTGTAGAACAAAGTTTTAGTAGCACGGTAAGACTCCTTATGAACTGTGGCACAAAAGAAGGCCTTTGATTGGTTTTCTCAAATAATTTGGACGTCCATGCACCATCTTGAGTACTGAAGATCAATTAGCCAAGTTTGCTAAGAAATAAGATAATGGACCCTTTATTGGATACTCTTCCCAAGCTAAGGCTTAATCTCAGAACTAGAGTAGTTGAAGAATCATCCAATGTGATTTTCAACGAGCACACTCCCTGTGTGAAAGGTTCTA
Organism: Flaveria floridana; assembly: GCA_018326465.1. Taxonomy (NCBI): domain Eukaryota; kingdom Viridiplantae; phylum Streptophyta; class Magnoliopsida; order Asterales; family Asteraceae; genus Flaveria; species Flaveria floridana. Next base: position 8,322 of record BJCO01387051.1, on the reverse strand, counting down.
GTCCTAACTAGCTATTTGATCTTGATTTAGTTACCATCTGTTTTAACAAATCTTGTGAAGATGTTTTAGGATCTATAGGTAACACATCAACAGAAGATCTTGACCCGAGATTTGAGCTGAGAATACCAAACAAGACTACTACTTTAACACTAGTGGTAACCATGACTGCAAGTGAAGTTCCTATCAGCAAAATAATGACAAATCAACTTGATACTTCTGAAGTGCCTGAAAATTCTAGCTTAGAGGCATAAAACAAAAATGAAGGAGCTTAAATATAGGAGGAAATGGTGGTAATGACAGTGATCAAATATTTCTTGATGCTGATAACCACTCCATTAAAGACAACATCAATGATGTCACACACTCATTGGATCAAGCTTCTCTCAATATGTGTGTTGATGTCATGGGAGACACTTCACTGTCAGATCTAAACTTCTTAAATATAGATATGTCTAATCAACTTGCTGTGACCCTCAACTTAGGATATACAAGTCATACCCTTCCACAAACATCATTGGAGATGTTAAAAAGGGGGTGAGAAGAAGATGACAAGCCCATGACAAAAATGTTTGTCTATACTCTTGTTTCTTATCCTAGATAAGGCTAGAGAAAGTTGATAAAGCTTTGAAGGATGGAACTTAGGTTGAAGCAATTCAAGAGTAGCTGCTTCAATTCAAAAGAGAAAGGGTTTGGAACTTATGTCCTCTTACTCAAGGAAAGACTAGCATAAGAACCAAGTGGGTGTTTATAAATAAGAAAGATGACAGAGGACTTGTCATCAAGAACAAGGCATGATGGTTGTTCAAGGGTACACATAAGAAGAAAGAATTGATTACACTGATGTTTTTCAGCTTGTAGCAAGACTTGAAGCTATTAGGATATTTTTGTCGTTTGCTACATCCAATGACTTCAAGGTCTACCAATGTGATGTTAAGCGTGTATTTTTATATGCGGTGATTATTGAAGAGGTGTATGTCAAACAACCATCTGGATTTGTAGACCCAGATCATCTTGATTATGTCTGTAAGCTTGATAAAGCTGTTTATGGGCTGCACCAAGCTCCAAGAAAATGATATGAGGCACTCTCTCAGTATCTCTATCAGTATGGCTACAAGAGGGGTACTATAGATGGAATTCTCTTTAACAAAGGAACAGGGAATGACTTGATATTGGTTCCAGTATATGTAGATGACATTATCTTTGGGTCAACTAATCCAAAGCTCTTCAAAGACTTTGAGAACCTAATAATGAATAGATTTGAAATGAGTGCCTTGGGGGAACTCAATTTCTTTCTAGGAATTCAACTAAAGCAACTGGACAATGGCATCTTCATAAGTCAGTCAAAGTATGTACAGGACATACTTACCAGATTCAACTTGACTGAATGTAAGGTTGCAAAGACGCCCATAGCCAGAAACCACTCCCTTGGACTTGATCTTAAGGAGGAGTGTGTAGATGAACATCTTTACAGGGCTATGATTGGGTCTCTCATGTATCTTACAGCCAGCATGCCTGATATTATGTTTGCTACGTGCATATGTGCAAGATATCAAGCCAACCCCAAGATGTCACACCTGGTTGTTGTCAAAAGAATTTTTAGATATTTCAAAGATGCCCCTAAGCTAGGCCTTTGGTATCTAAAGACTTCTGACTTTAATCTGTATGCCTATACAGATAGTTACTATAGTGGTTGCAACATGACTGCAAAGTCCACATCTGGGGTATGTCAATTCCTTGGGGGAAGGATAGTCTCATGGCAACGCAAGAAACAATCATGTGTATCTGCATCAACTGCTAAAGCTGAATACATTGCTGATGCAAGCTGCTATGCTTAAGTGCTTTGGATTCAGAATCAGATATTGGACTATGGATGCAACTTCAAAGAGAATCCTATCCACATAGACAACAACGGTGCTATCTCTATCACAGAGAATCCTGTGCAGCACTCAAGGACAAAACACATTAATATCAAGGATCATCTAAATAGAGATAATCATGAAAAGAGATTAATAAAACTAGTCAATGTTAACACTAATGAACAGTATGTTGATCTGTTTACAAAGGCTTTTGATGAACAGAGATTTAATCATCTTCTATCAGCTATTGGGATGATTAACCTTGAATAGATTTTCTTAAAACATTATTAATATTTTTTCTAAAAGGAATTGTGTGTCCGAAGTTTTCTAGACATTCATTTACATAAGCCCAGTTTATCTTGGAGAAAATCTTTTTCAAATGATATTCCTTAGAATTTTGAAAAGCTTAAATATATTTTCTTTCGGAAGACGTTAACGGAAGAATTTTAAGTATTCAAATCAAATAACTACTTATAAGAAATTTACCTTCGGAATAAATGCTGATATTTCTTCCGAAGCCAAAATATGTTTCTAAGTACTTATATATATTTGAAGAACAAATTTCTTCCAAAAGCAATTATGTCTCGGAAAATTTATTCTCCTTAAGAATTAAACTTTCAAGTTCTAATATCTTCCGAAACCAAATATTCCTTGGAAGAAAAAATACTTCAAGTTATTTTTCTTCTAAGTTAAATTTTCACAAAGTTAAGGAATATTTTCTGAAGTCAACATTTGGCTTCAGAAATTTTTCAAAAAAAACTTCAAAATATAAATTACCTTTGGAAGAGTTTTGACTTTCAAGAAAACTACCTTTTTGGGCACTTTCTTAGGGGTGAGACCGACAGTCAGATTTTAAAGTTTATTCTTTTACATTAACTTTGTCTCAAATCCATTTCATATAAATATACCCAACGGTTCCCCTCTCTTTCACTATCTTCATCATCTGCAAATTATCTAAACCTAAATTCCCACTCACCTCCTTTGTTCTTATCTTTCTTCACCTCGAAGCTACCTCAAATGGCCAACCTTGACTGTAGAAACTAACCTGATTTTTCCATGCATCTTCACAGGCAACACAATCAAGTTTCTCTATTGAACTCTGAGAAAGATCCAAGTTTCTCAGAGGTTTGCCGCTTTCTTTCCCTATCTCACTACTTCACCTCCCTCACCATTGATTCTCCACTCCACGAGGATCAACTTTTGGACTTTTGGAGGACCTGCCAAGAGATCACCATGGATGGGGAGAAGGAACTGTCTGCCACAGTATAGGGGAGGACAGTCTTCATCACTCCATCTTTGATAAACTCTCATCTACAGCTGGATGATGCAGAAGATCAATTGTCTTTCCCAAAATCTATTGTTAACCACTCCTTTAAGCAGATAGGCTATGAAGGTGACTTCTCAGTTAGAACGTTTAGGAAAGGAAAGGTTTCCTCTCAGTGGAAGTACTTTCTCCATGTCATTATCCATAGCTTGTCTAACAAAGATGGAGGATGGGACCAAATTCCAGAAGACCTCTCTTTCATAGTCCATGGAATGGTTCTTGGGGTCAAGTTCAGGTATTCATAGTTTGTGTACAGTAATTTACTTGCAAACTTGGACTCCTTAGAATATTATATGTTTCCTAGATATATCCAGCATATTCTCAAATGTGAACTAGGCTCACCATTGAGGGAAACATGTAATATTCTAAAATTAGGACAGATGAAGCCTGACATCTTCAAGACTATGAGAAATCCTATTGTGGGCTTCTCAAGGGTAGAAACAGCCCTAGTCCTAAAAATGTTAGAGCTCATTGCTCAAGGTGACAACCTAGCAGCACCAGCTAGTGTTGAACCTACACCTTCTACTTCAAGACAACCCACACGGTCACAAAAAACCATTACCTACTAGAGAAAATCCAGACGAACCCCTGCATAAGTTATTCAACTTGTACATGCCCCATATCATCACCCATACAAGAAGAAGTGGACATAGGAGCTCCCACTTCCCCTGAGGAGCAAACCACTCCCATCTCACCAATAATCAGTCATGAGGTTCCTCATGCTTAGACTGTAGAGCTCATAACCCAAGAAGCCTTAAGCCTTCACTTCGAGTCTCAACACTCTAGTGAACAACCTTCAGGGGAAAGTTACCATCCCCAGCCTCTTGATCTAAACCAACTAATACTCAGCCTAAAATTCTACGATGATGAAGATATCGCACTCAGTGAGTATCATGAATCTCTCTTCTCTTTCCCTACTCCAAGAGAGGAGTACTCCTGTGTCCCCCATATCTAGCCTACATCATCCATCTCCTACTGAGGTGGATCTTCCTGAACCTGTTCAAGAGATCCATATGGAAGTGGCACTCACTTCTGTAAGTGATTACATCATTAAGACCTCAACCATGGCAACCCAGCCTATTGACACTTCAACTGAAGATGTTAGTGAGTAGGGGAAATCCAGCAACCAAGAACAAAAGGCTGGTGATAAGGAAGAAGAATTAGGTCCAATTCTCTCATCCCCTAGTGATTCTTCTACTGAAGATGAGAGGAACCTTTGACTAAAGGTGCAAAACTGACCTAAACATGCACTTATTTAGTCTCTAAGGTCAGTCACTTGGAATCTCAAGTGACTACCTTACAAAGAAGGGTCAGTGATCAGCAACTTGAGATCTCTGATCTCAATGAACAACTAGCTAGGAGACCCTTTAGGAGGACTCAACCAGGAACATAAGAACCTGAGGATGTGATAGACTTAACCTCCAGCTCACTTATGCAAGTGCATCATGCTATCAAAAAGGAGGAGGAAGTTATCATAATCACAGAACTTGGGAGTCCTTCTCCGAGTATGGACATTGACGATTCACCACCCTCACTTGCAATTACCCAAAATCAGTAACATCCTCAAGTTCACACTAATGAAGACTCTCTTATAGAAATTCTATTAACGGATGGTATGCCAAGGGCAATGTCATCCCTACCCTATGGAGATGCAAATGAAAAATATGGGTGGAGGTATGATGTTGATAGAAGATCCCTGATACTACATAGATTTCAAGGAAAGCATGAGGTCTTTAAGTTTCAGATCTTGAACTACTATGATAGTCTTTATCTATTCAATATGCCACTTGTTAACCTAACTCAACATAAGCAGGCTGACATATTGGTTGAGAGAATTCAAAACAGGATTATTAAAGAACTTAGATAAAGAAGAAGACAAATGCAAATAGGTAATGTCATTGGTCAACTGGATGTTGAGGTTGACCCTAAGATTAGCTTCAAAGGGGAAACCTTGACTAATGGCCTAGTGACTGAACCTATGAGCATTGTCATAGAAACCACCACTTCAACTTCATGTACTCTCAGTGAGGCACCAATTGGTGAAGGTGCTGAGGGCTGCCACTGAAGGCCCAAGACAGCCCCCAGGCCAAACACTCAAGATGATAAGTTGAGGGCTGCTAGATTGAACTATTTGGGAACCAGGAACTATAACATTGATGAACTCATCTCTCTTCCCTTAAAAGAGCTAAATGAACTGGCAGACTTAGAGCTGACAAAGGAGAAGAAGGAGGTAGAGGATGAAAAATTGCTCCTTAGAGTTAAAGAAGAAAGAAGGCAAAAGAGGCTATACAAATATGCTCCTACTCTCTCTCCCGTTCATGAAAGTCCTAAGAGAGAGTTTGTGGCAATTGAACAACCTCAGGTAGACAAGGAGGCTGATAGATAAAACATGATCAACTACCTGAGTGCTACATGTCTCTATTAGGCATCTTCACTTCTTCCCCTCTCATATGAATATGTTGAATTTGAATATCTTAAGCAGATGGAACAACAGTTCATTAATGAAAAAAGGCTACTAAGAGAAAGATGAGGGAAGAAGCTGCAAGTCAAGAGCCATCTTCCAAAAGAGTCAAAAGAAGTTTGTTGATAGGCAAAGGATGATAAGATTCTTGAAGTTGTATGGATTATGTAGAAGGAGGCTTGGTCCAATGTCTTTACCTACTATGGATGAGCATATTAGAGTGATCAAGCAGAAGATTAAAAGGGGAGAGCTTATGGACTTGCATTCTTCACCAAGCCAAGCTTCTCCTGAGGTTGAAATTAAGGTTGAACAAACTCAGACAATACAACCTGGACCTTCAGCTGCATCTCAGCCAACTTCATCTTCTATTCTACAGAAGGGTTCTATTCCTTCTCCTTCTGAACCCATGAGGGAAGAGGACCCAACTGAGAGAGGTACCATAGAACAACCCGGTACTCAAGACTAGCCCTTTTAGTTAAACACTCCAAAGAGGAAGAAAAGAATGGCCATGAAGAGAGTGTCTAAGAAGTCAAAGGCATCCACTTCCAGACCTCAGGATGAGTCAGAGCATCCTGAGGAAGTGCAGCAAAAGGCTATGCATCCAACTCCTACTCAAGCATAACCTGTTGCATTTGGAAGACCCATTCTGTCTTGGACCTTTGCTGCTAATCCAGACAGATAGTATGTCATCAGAGATTAAGGTGGTCAAGATGTCTACTTCGGGCAAGACATGCTTGATCTACCTCTACATGATTTTCATAACATGAGAAGGTATTATGAGAGTCTGAAGGATCCTGGCCAAATGATAAAGAAGGGAACGGTCTTGATCCTAATAAGGACTGTCAACTGCTAGACAATCTTCTCTGTTTTGATAGCATTAGCCTAGGGGGAGTTTGTAAGGTTATAAAAGAAGGCCAATGCAACCGAAGGCGTCCTGCATGCATGCACTTAGTACAATGTAGAAGTTACTTCAAAACTTTTACACTTTGCACAAAAAATATTCTAAGTGTAAAATCTTTCGAAGCCGAAGACCAAATCATCCGAAGCCAAAATATGAAGTCTTCCGAAGCTTCAAGGACAAAGTCTTCCAGAGCCAAATAAAGTGAAGACTAATTTCATCCGAAGACAGAGGAAAATATGCTTTTCTCGGATGTACTTTTGAATAAAGCTGACCCACTTTCCGCTGCAACTTTGAAAACTCACCAACTTGCATGAGTTGATGAAAAGGTCCATGCTTTTACAACTGTACATTAAGGTCTTGAGTCTGTAACTTTCTATTTTATGTACTTTTATCATTTTTATAATATATTAGGATGTGAGCTATGGCATGTCATATTCAATAGTCAAAAGGCAATCTGCCTTTTAACTCTATATTGATTTTGTTGTCTTTCAATGTTCTTACTGGCTTTCCAAGTATAGCCGGTTGTAGAGTGTAGTATAAAGTATCTCATGGTCTTGTATCTTATTTATACATTGTAACACTTGTAAAGGAATCTGAGATTAATATACAACATTTTTGAAAACCATATATATTGTTCTTGAGTTTTGTCTCATTGTTTACTTGTGTTGTTTGCTTCTTGTTATTATATTCGGTTCCCTATTTGAACTGTTAAGTGTTCTAACACTCTTCTTATTATGAAACTGATCGTATTGACCTTCCTTAACTTATCCTGGACAAGCCATCTTGGAGATGTTAAAACTGTGACAGTGTTGTTCGATTTACAAGGGAATGTATGCAGCCAAAAGTTATTTGTCAAAGAAGGAAAGAAGATGATCATTATGGAAGTCAAGACGAAGGAAAAACATCATCTTTGACTACAAACAAAGTAATGATTTCTCAAACTAGTGTTGAATATTATTTCCCAAAACAAATGTAGGTTCTGGAAATGAAGATTGGGACCCATTATTTGCTAAAGTTGAGAAAGAAAAGCTATGTAAAGAGCAAGAGAGTTTGCTTGAAGAGTTCGTAGATAGGGATTTTTTTGATTGTCTGTTTGAAGAGAAGTAGGAAAATCAAGTTACTATGGAAGCTAAAGAAGTAAAGGAGGAATTGATTCTCCATAAATCTATTATGGTTGAGGTTGTGAAGGAAGCTTTTAAATGTTTAAACTCTATAAATAAGGTATATAATGATATTTTCTCTTCAACTAATTTACTTAAAGTAAAACTCTATAGAACTTAATGAGAAATCAGTTTTGGAACTCCTAATGCTATAGAACATAAACTGATAAAAAAACTTTTTAAGGATAAATTAAAAATATAAATGAATTGATTTATCAATTCAAGCTATATATTCATGACAAAGAATATGCTAAAATAGATTTAAACAAGAAATGATTAACTTACATTAGGAATGAATAGTCTCAATGATAAATTAGCTTTGGTAAACTCACCATTGAGTGTAAAACCTCTGAAAACTCCCAAGAACAGTAACACACGATCTCAATCTTGTGAACGCGGAATATAAACAAGATTGGAGTAGAAAAGAAGATTGGATTTAACAAGAAATGCTTCTTTGATTAAAAACAAACAACCTATTACAGGTCTTGTGCGATTTCGCACAGATAAGTATGATAATTAACGAAAAGCTTAATTACAAAACGAAATCTAGCTATTTATACTAAACTACGAGTTCTCGCGCGAGATGCCTTTCGCGCGGCCTTGTCTTTCGCGTGAGTCTT
>BJCO01387040.1:0-13062 GCA_018326465.1 Flaveria floridana | reverse complement strand
TTCGATTTGACCCGCTATATGTCGATTTTAGCTCACGAACCCGCTTGAACCGAGCCTTCTTCTCCCTTTTTCCCGTTTCTCTTCTTTCTCTCTGGTTTCGCGAGTGTGGGGAGAGGGTAAGGGCTGCCCTCTCCCTTAAATACTACAGTCCAGTCGCCCGGGTTTCCCTATGCGACTGAACCTTCAGTCGTGTGAGCTCTATGCGATTGGACACTCCAGTCGCACGATTGGGCTCCAGTCATGCGATTGAGCTTCAATCGCATGACTTCCATGCGATTGGACGCTCTAGTCGCATGACACTCCAAATTTAAAATTTCCGGGTGTTACATCCCAACATAAACGAGATTGAAGTTTTTCAAGATAACTGCTATTGCGGTTTTGAACAAATTTCGCCTTTACTCTCTCAAGTTTTTATGATACAATTTTAGTCAAAAATGAAATTCTAATGCATTTTCTATGAAGGACTTTTGTTCAAAATAAAAAATTTCCAAGCTGACCTGGCAGCTCGACCCCATCAAGAGGCTCTACCCCTTGGACCCTTCCAAGGTTGCCGCCCCTTGGACCCCGCTTCTCTCGGGAGCGCTGCCCCCGAACCCCCGTCAGTCTCGATGACATTCAAACAAGCGTGCACTCTTGTTCGAATGACACATGCACTCTCTAATTACACTAAAATTTCAATAAAATAGATAAAATACAAAGAACAAACACACCAACCCATGATCATGTCTTTCTATTTATTAATCAAGCCAAATGATGTATGATAGCACCTTGTTTCTCTAATATAGCACCAAACACTAACAATTGCACTAAAATAAACACAATGAAAGCTAACATCTATATATAGGACACTTGGATGTGTCGCCATGCACGCGGATGATACTTTTAATGCTTGGGAGGGTCTCTCGAGTCATCAAAATCTTCAATTCTTCGTCTTTCATGATGCTTTTGACATACGACAGCTTATTATGATTGTACAATGTTGATGGTCAATCGAGGACAAATTTAAATCCATGTGTGCAGCTAACACCTGATTGTATGTGTGGCTTTTCATAAATAAGTGTCTTTAATAAAGTGTTAGTTTTGAACAGTGAGAGGTGATCGGTCAGATATGGGATGTGTGTCAAAAGTGCAATATGCTTATTTATTATGGGCTTATCGAAATATCAGTGCGGGTATTGTGTGAAAAAACTTAAATAAACTTTTAATAAGTGGTTTTGAAAATTATATGTTATTTTGTAACGTGTGTCTTTGTTAAGTATAGACTTATTAGCAAATGTTACCATGTTTAGTATGTGTTTTAATGTGGGGTGTGTGTGATATCGTAGGGCAATCTCTAGGCTATCACAAAAGGATAGTTAATATCCTAGGATAGAGTATGTTATATGTTTTCTAAAAGCGTAAAACTGTAACGAGAACTATAAAATTTGTGGCTTTAAAACCTTTTGCTATGTGTGATGAGTAAACTTAACAACCCATCATGCCCTAGGTCTTAAAGGGTGACATGGAAACCACAATGTCACGTAGTCATAAAAAAAATGTTACTAAAATGATAATTTAATCAATCCACATGGATAAAAACTAAACTTCACTCTATTAAAAAAGTGAAGGAGGGGTGCGGGTGGTAAGGACGTCTTATTTACAAATAGAGCAGTAGATAATCATCAAACTAGTAGGTCATTACATGCGCTCCATTCCAATTCAAAACGTAGATAAGGTGAGGGTGTTAAAATTTGTAATGATTTGGCTCTGATGATTTGTATATTAGCATTCATCTCACGTGAAAATTTCAAAGGTGAAAAACAAAAAAAAAATGTATAGTCCAAAAAAAAGTTCAAAAGTAAAAACAAAGCAAGGAGAAAAAATCCTAATTAACATAAAAAAAGGAACAAGAAAAAGAAAACTAACTTTTTAAAAGCTTAGAGCTACTATAATAAATTCATTACATTTTAGGGGCAACAACATTGGATAAAAAAATAGATTGATTAACTTTTATAATACAAGGATGTAAGCGTAGCATTTACACTAAAGGACAAAGTTGTTGACATTAGCATCTCTCTCACAAAACTACTATGGTGGCATCAACACCATCTTTAATAGTAAAGTTTGGTTTTTGCTCCTAAGGTTTAACCCTTTTAACTACTAAAATAGCAAGTCTCATTTTGTTTGAGGGTGCCAACTTGTCTGGTTGGCGGGTTAACAAATTGAGGTTGGCTAGTTAACAGGTTGTAGTTGGCGGGTTTGATCTGTTCAACCTTAATATGAAATATATTTTTTTTTGTCAAAAACACCAACCTTAACCCGCACATATTCAAATAATTAACCCAAGCGCAACCCGCTTAACCTATTAACCTATATGCATCAAAAGAGTTGGCGGGTTGCAAGGTAAAAACCAAGTTGTAAATGTGATAATTAAGTTGGTGGGTTTTAAAAAACGAGTTAAATGGATCATGAACGGGCTTGTGGTTGACTTGTTTCATATGAAAAGGTTGTCGGGTTTAGCCAAAACGGGTTAAACATGTTAACATAAACATGATCCGTTTAATAAACAGGTCAACTAGAGCACCTGTTTTTTGAACGGGAAAGATACACCAACCCAAAACTTGCTTTTATCTGTGTCAAGCTTATGTCGTATTTCAGGTCATGCCAGGAATTGCCTCCTAATTTGTCTCATATTATGGCCTGAACCAAGGCTTTTTGATATTTTTGTTAATTAGGAAAGTATTTGTCAAATTACATATAAGGGTAAATTTATGTACATTACATAATCTGTTACAAATTTTTATGTAAAATGGTCTTTTAGTCGATACAAATAATGGTATCTTGGTTGATTTATATATTTTTAAAATGACTTGATACCCTTCTGGTTAGAAATATATCTAAGAGAGTTGTTACCTGGGATGAAAACCGTTAAAAGTGGCTTGGAACTGTAGTTAAAATGGGTAAACCTCATGGAGGAAAACCAGACTTCACCATTAATAGTATATATATATATAAATGAATCCATAACGGATATTATGACCTTACCACATGATAATCAGTGTAACTTGCTCTATTTATTTAATATAAAAGTTCCTAATACACCTGCTTCCTGTCTCTTGCATACTCTTAGGACTAAAGAAATTCTATTTTTGTCTTCTTATCATGCCATTATGCCATTCAAGCAACGGCAGAGAGCAGTCAACTACAAGATGAGAATCTTTCGACTTCAAATTTCATGTGCAAAATTCTGGTCAAAGAATCAGATTTTCATATACGTAAAAGCGCTACAATAGATAATACAGCAAGACTATATAGGAGTCAGAAACGTTAACTTATTCATCCTCCATGTTGAACCCATTAATCCGCTGTCGCCTTTTATCAAATACAGCTTTAAATGATTCGCGTTCTGCACGAATACGTTCTTGGAACACACTTTGGGTTCTAGGCTCAACAGCATTTAGGGCTGGCTTTAGGTACTCTTCTTCTGATAACGGGTTTGATTTCTGTAACAATCCCAAAGCAATTATTAGCCCATCGTCCATATGAAATAAAACAACATTTGAGTGTCCCAAGGTTTGACCTAACATTATTAGTAAAATGTCTAAAAACATACACAATTCCGAAAGGTGTTGAGGTGTTTTTGTGTTCATATTTCAACATAATTATGGCTGGCAATTTCCATGAGATGGATGTTTTGCCAACTAACTTACCAAGTTGTAGCCAGGACCAGGCCCGATAGCTAGTGATTTTGTGTTCGTTTTTCTTGTTGCACTTATTGAGAATCCAAAATTTCCACCCTAAATGAAGAGACACAGATCAAGGACAATCGATAATAAAATAATAATAGTAGAGGTAGAAAAACAGATCAGATGGGTCAGGTGACAGGTCACAAATTCAATAAGCTCTGGTCAAAACAAGTTAGTATTTTATATGGGTTTAGCCCACTCTTACCCAACCTGCCAAATGGCCCACAGACAAACAGGTCGACCGCATTTTATATGGGTTTAGCCCACTCTTACCCAACCTGCCAAATGGCCCACAGACAAACAGGTCGACCGGATTTGGATGAAGGATGGGTGGTAACTATAGTAAATATTGTTTATCTATTTCAAACAAATTAGTGAAGCATATGTATGATGTAGTCAGCACATACCTGGTCACCCCAGCTTACAGATTTAGCTTCCTTTCTGCTATATGCTTGAACCAACCCTGAAAGGGCCCCATCAATGTTTTTATTCTCACCATCTTCTTCTGCTTCAAAATCATTTGACCATTTACTTCTACTCAAGTCCTTCACCTCTTCTGTTTGATGGTTTGTAACAGTAACATCCTTTAGCTCATCTGCATAGAGAATTATGATTATAAAAGTAATATTCTGAATTTAAACCTGAAATTTAAAAAAATATGCGTTGGGAAACTTTCAACCCACTCGACACGTTTTGTTTTTTACCTAATCTTTTAGTTGGGCCGCCCATATGGATAACACATAACCCAAAATCAGCCCGTTATAAGTAAATGGGTTTAAAGTGCCAACTCTATTAACTTTTAAATGAAAACTGTATCAGGTTCTATATCTAGTGCCTAGGACATGTAACTAAATGAAACACTGGAATTTTGAAGTGTAACTCCAGACAAGATTTAGCACATATGTAAGGATTTAAATAAATAATAGAACCTGTAGAGACACCATTATATGCAAATTGTAACAACATGCCTTGAGAACATACCATGAGGTCTAAAATCATCAACCTGATCTTTAGTTTCGTCATGTGGCCTTTTAGCATCGGATCCCTGTGAAGCATCTGTAGCATCCTCATCTTCCATATCCATGTCTACCTGTCAAAGTCATAGTGTCATTATTCATAAAGTTTGACTCTGAGGAAACCAAACAAAAAAGGATTTGTAGCTTTCTTTCAGTTCACATAAATCCATGATGACCAAGAGAACATAGGAATATGTTTTGAGATGTTAAATGAGGACACTTCCATCTCTAAATTACAGACCCATATTAAACCAGATATCTTCTCTAAGAAAATCATGCATCTTACGTTCAATCTACCCATAGATATATTTACAGAGTACTAAAAGTATACTGGCAAAAGCAGCTGTCGAAGCTTACCTCTTCAATACAACTTTCATCAAAACCATTTCCATGGAGTAAAGACTGCAAAACCAACTATAAAAGATTAAAAAACAGTAATTATAACAACGTTCTAATAATATTATTCACATATATATTTATGTCCTAGATTATTTCTTTGTCTAACTTAAAATCTCCACACATCCAAGTTGAAGCAGTATAGGATACTCAGATGATCCAATACACTTATCTTGATGTTAATTTGTGATGGTGGCCACAAAAAGATTCATGCCATTGGACATATTCTGATTAAATTGGGCACAACAAACCTTGACATCCATTTTCATGTATAAAGGTGGGGCTTCTTCCCATTGTCCAGCCATCTTCTGTATATCAGGCAGCGTAAAATTGTGTACATTTCTAGCCGCACAGCCCTAAACACAGAAAACTGGTCAAAAGAACATATTTTCTCACAATCATAGGACTTAAAAGTTTCATATGTGTTCCTGTTATACAGCGTTTGGAATTCAAAAGGTTTATGTGGTATTTAAACTCACCGCTGGATCCTTGTATGAAGCTTCCACCAAGTATACTTCGTAACCTGATCTCTGCAAGAAAACAAGAAATAAATGAATTACAGCAGGATACATTCAAAATAAACAAGACCTAAGAATATTCTCTTCATGCATATGACATAGTATTCTAAACATGCATCAGAAAATTTTCATTCGGGCATGTATTATTGAAACACATCAAAAGAGCATTAAACCCAAATCATGGCAGGTGTTGTGTTTCAGGTCAAGCAGTAAGTTTTAGATTCTTAAATCATCAAAACCCTTAAAGAACAGTACATAAGACCCCAGATACCATGTTTAACTAGATTGGGTAAAATGTTGAGTACAAAATCAAACAAAACACAATAAGTTAGATTTTCGACCATTGGAGAACAACACTGCACCTCCAAGGAAAGCACAGCATTGTGACATTTCTTGGATTTTTTTAACCACCACCAGTCACTTTGTAGCAAAATATCTATCATGCTTTGCTATTCTTACTGAACACGAAAGATATAGTTAAACTAGGTGGTCTTAAACTGCAAATTCACCACTAAACTGGTTGAAAATCTAATTCAGTCACCAAGCTGGTGCCCATGTAGTAACATCTAAAAATTTTATTATACGCTGTGAACTTAGAACACATAAGATCAAATTTTCATCAAGCGTAGGCCCACTGTCATGACTAATAAAGGGACATTTCAAGACTGTATAGTTCACACAATAATCTCCAAATGTATATTGGTAACCACAAGAACATACATAAATGCACCAAACTAGGCTTTTGTACCACTTCTTAAATTCCAAATTGCCTTTAAAATATAAGAAATAGATCAATCGCAAATTCATTTACTTTCCTTAAGGGCAATCTATTGCCACACAATGTCTAGCAATGGACATTTTGATTGCAAACACAACTCCATATGCTATGATTATAGTTGTCAATAGCGAATAGCGGTAAATAGCGCCCGCTATTTCGTGTTTAGCGATAAAGTAGTAGAAAATTTAAGAAATGTTTAACATTCAATTAATAAGCATATTTAACGATAAAGTAGTAGAAAATTTAAACAAACACCACCAAGTCAGTTAACAATTAGTAAATTAGCCAACAAAAGTTAACAATTACAAAAAAACACAATCAATTAAACCTCATTAATCAATGAAACAAAACAAGTCAGTTATCAATTGCTCAATTAAACAACAACAATGATCAGTCAATTAGTCAAATAGTCAATTAAACAAGTAAACGACACAACAAAACAGAGGAGACAAGGATCAGCAGCAACAACAATACTGTTTTTTGATTTTCATCAGCAACGCAACAGAACAGAGGAGACAATTGACGAGGAATAACCCTCCTGAATCCTAAATTGGATGATGAGGGAGCCGATGATGATGAGGGAGGCTCTAAGGAAGAAGAATCGCTTAGTTGTGAGCCGCTATAATCGGTCAATTAAGTGAAAAGAAAAACCCATCAGTTGCTATTTGTTTTTAAAAAAAAAAAAGAAAAATCGCTAACCGCTCGCTATTACATCGCAACCCACCCTGTAGTGGCCTTCAGCCTGTACGCGTTATAGCGCGCTATAGCGCCTGCTATAGTTGCTATTGACAACCATGACTATGATTTGCATATGTGTGCGTCTATACAAGTCTGATTTATGATAAATACTAAATATAAATACAAAATGTTATTGAAGAGCTATAGATATTTCCAGATGACAGTTTTGCTATTTCCATATGTATGCGTCTATACAAGTCTGATTAGCGGTACAAGTCAGTAATCAAGCATCTTCCTTTTCTTTATAATATAAAGATTATTTGTGCTCTAACATTGAATTAATAAAGGCGTAGAGTCAACTAAACATAAGCCTGTCACCTCAGAAGAAAAAGAACAAGAAAAGAAGGAACATAACTGAGACAATACATGCAAAGTTCAAAAAATGATGTAAGAATGATTAATGTTAGTTCAGCTAGTAGTGATAATAATAGACAAGCCAAAGAAGTTTGTTTTAAAAAATACAATGAAAAACTGTGTTTCTATGTATAATTATTATATATACAAATAATTTGAAATAGGATAATTATACACACATTAATATATAACTAACTTCTATAAGAAAATTAGTATAATAGTTTTAAGAAATAAAAATATGATCATCTATAACCATACACAAACACTTATACACATTTATATGATAGTGGGGAATGTTTTATTCCCCACTACTGGGCAATGACTCGATGCATTACAGCTTAACAACCACCTTTAATGCAATTCCCTATCCTCTAAAACAAAGCAGCCAACAACAAGCCTCTGCACTACCTGAGTGCCTTTTACAACATATTTGAAACAACTAACACAATCCAAAAAATATGAAACAAAGATAATATAATTCTTCAAGATAGTAAGCTTTTATTGGACCAGAATTGCTTATCCACATCAACTAGTAATGGTAATGGGCAGGTATTTCTTAGAATATTAGCAAAAATACCATTACAATGTTACTCGAAACAATCCCAGATTTACTGCTAATGCAGAGAAAATTACAGAACAAGAATGTATGAAAGCACCAACCCTTCATTGCCTTAGTTTTCATATTCTACCCACAGAGTAACTTTGCTGAAAAGCATAACAAAATGAAAAAAATAATAATCATAATAAAGTGATTTATTGTGTGTTCTCTAAAGATCCACACAAGACCGACATATTAAGCCATTTTATAAATGATTTACAAATTTGCCACAAGAAATCTATGCAAATCCCCATCACTACTTCACAATAGTTTATCAGCACAATGGCATTGCTACTTAAACGCCATATGCTATCAGTAATATCTGCAAATTAATTTCAGTTGAATTAGAAAATCCAATGCCTTATTAAACAAACACAACTTTTTATGTCTTAACTTAATGTTCTATCAAAATTGAAAAATAATAATGCATAGAAAAAATGAAGAAATAGGCCCCACCAGATAACACACAGATTGTGAGGATGAGAGAATTGAGGGTATACCTTAGCAGTTGCCCAAAACTGAGCAAAATCAGCTACCCGCAGATTGCGGTCATCCACTAAGCCGAGGCAACAACAAATAAGTCAATTTGGTCAACGACAAAACTGCATCCGTTGTTAGTGTAAATTGACTAGTGTTTAATCACCACTTATTCTATAATCAATACAATTATTTTCTTTTCTAAACCATATGCAAGGAATTTGTGATAAAAATTAGTATTATACTTCTCCAAGCATTATATGCAAAAAGATGTGATCACCAACTCTAGACAGCTAGTTAATCAAATATATATTGAAATAATAATAAACCCTACAAATTTAAAACAC
This sequence comes from Flaveria floridana, assembly GCA_018326465.1. Classification (NCBI taxonomy): domain Eukaryota; kingdom Viridiplantae; phylum Streptophyta; class Magnoliopsida; order Asterales; family Asteraceae; genus Flaveria; species Flaveria floridana. The sequence continues at coordinate 4,115 of BJCO01387040.1, read as the reverse complement.
AAATGCAAGATAAAGACAGAATATAAACCCTTAATATACTACAAGTCTTGGCACTTGTGCCCCAGATAAACCATACCAATTATGAAGGAGTAAACTCCCTCATCAAGGGTCTTTTTAAATGCCTTCAGCATGCTTGCTCGATAAGCCTATGCAAATACATGTCAATGTTAGAATATTATAACAGCTATTATAAGACAAGCTACTAAACAAACTTCAGATTCAAATGAAAAGAGACAAAAGAAATAAATGAAATTTTGTTGTGAAAAACTCAAGACCGCTTAAAAACAGTATCAAATATAGATAGCAAAATGGGCTGGTTAGGCTACCGATCAAAAAGCGTAATTTTGGTGTGGTGGCCTGAAACATTTTTTGTCCAGCTTTAAACAACTAGTGCGTGTCAAATATGATTACAGAAACTATATTTATTTTGGTACTATAATAAAGTGAATAGAATAATCTTAGAAGGTAGTTTGAATCAAAAATACACTTTGTGCGACTCCCGACCCATTTTAACGTTTCCCTTTTGCTATTATTTTGCATTGAACAGTATGACCCTTTAAAGATAACCCATAACCCGAAACAACGCGTTTATAACCAAATGGGTCAAAGTTACCACCTCTAGAATCAAGCACAAATAAGGCCCTTTTTACAGGTTGCTTGTGTACACAGAATGCATAAAACCCATGCATAAAACAATTAAAAAAAAGGCATAAGAGGTGAACATAAGGCTTAGATGCAAAGTTGGAGTAAATTTTTAAAGCTTTAACAAAAACATAATAGTACAATATATTTGTTATTTAAGTACTAATTCTACATGTATGCAAGAAGAAAAACTTAGAAAGATAAAAAAAGACCTTATCTTAAAACATTAAAAAGAAAGAAATCCAAATTGATAACATTGAAAGGATGAAAATATAAATGCATTACTTAGAATTAAACCAATAAACCTCAAACCAGTAGCATGTATACATGAATTTACAAAAAAAAAAAAAAAAAAAAAAAAAAACCCAGTATATCCCACTCAAGAGCAGGGTCGGGGGGTAGGTGTAGGCGAGTCTTTCCAAAATTAAAAAAAAAAAAAAAAGCCCTTCTAACAACATAAATAACAGACGAAAATATATATCCACTCATTGCGCCGCCAAAAATAATAATACACATGTGAAAGGCAATGGCGTTAATAACAAGAAAAAAAATGAATTCCACAAATATCACAGCTTAAAAGCATAAAACAACATATATGAAAGAAATCATAAAACTTTTAGTACCATCAAAAATTTATCAAAGTATAAAAGAAAACAAAAAGTATAAACATAAAAAAGATAAATTTTCATATTAACATCAAAAAATTCCTCCTTAATCACCTCCATGACAGTTGAAATATATATAGAAAGTAATAGGCAAGTCAAATCAGAATGCTGATAATTTAGAAAGACATTGTTAAAAATAACTGTCGTATATGAACAAATATTTAAATACCTCCTCCATCTCAGGTTCATAACAATACTCCATCACTGTCTTCAATACTTGTCTCTTACCTCTGGAACCGGACGACTTTGACAACTCGCTATCTTCAGCCTACAAACTCCATACAATACGTAAAATCAGAACTTTTAAATACTAAAGCTGTTGAAATATAGGGAAATGAATAGAACATGTTAGTATGAATAGAGTGTAAAATGGGTTAAGGATCAAAGCGTGTTCACTTCAAAACTGGTAAACGACTATGATTTATGAAGAAAATATTATAGATAAAATGATTTAGCATATGTGCAGATTTGACCTGTCGAATCTGTTAGGTATCTTTACACAGCGGAAATAAACACACTATTATACGCACGCACACGAAAGCAATAAGAACACGAGAATTTATAGTGGTTCGGTCAAGATGACCTACGTACACTCTCTGCAACTAGGTATTTTATTAAGCTCAAGGGACAAGATACAATACAATGACATGCTCTATATGAAAGAATAATTAGGGTTTTAAGAAGCTTCAATGGGTCAGGCCCATAACTCCATCCGAAAGCCCAAAGGCGTTCAAACCTCAACAAAATCCATTCAGATTTGTCTTTCATAAATTTTTAATACTAAGTTGTTGAATAAGAATAGAACTAAATGGGTAATGTGTCATAACAAGTAAATGATCATGATTACAAAATGTTTTTTTATAAATAACATAATTTAGGACAGTGTAAGCATTTGAATACAAATTATGTTAGTCTAGATAAACACACGAAAGAACACCGATATTTGTGAGAAACTCCTCAAGACTTTTTTTCTTTATTAATCAAACCACCAAATAAGCCTGATACATACCCCTGTTAATACTAAACAATTCCTTGCCAAAAAAGACTCCTACTAGACTTCTAACTCCTAATTATAAGGAGCAAATAATAAATCTAATCACTAATAATTATCCCAAACAAATAAATAACTCAAACACTAAAGAGTTATACTAATACTCAAATCCTAACTTCTAAAGACTAGTAAAACATAACACTAATTAAGCAATTACTTAAACACTATCTTGAACCCCTATGCTTTCTCTTTGCTTTCAAACTTACTAAACAATCACGATTAACTTCAATATTCTACCCCTTAATCCTAACTTCTACCTCCAAGAACTTTGAATCCAAGTAACACCCTCTTTGGTCCACCGTCTCGTTAACGAATCTCGACTTCTTGCACCCAATAACAAAAACTTTGCTTGCTCATCATGTTTTTTCAGCAATCTTGCTTCTTGCTTCTTCTTAGTTTCATCAAGCCATCAATGATTTCCATTTTCCCTTCTCCTTGGCTTGCTTTGGTTCTTGTTGTCTATTGTCTCTTGCAATTCTTTTATGCTCGGTTCTTATCTTCTTTTCTTTTTTTTCTTTGCCTTGCTGGTTACCCCAATCCTTTTAATTCCTTTGTGAACAGCCCACTATTGAAAATCACCTTCTATTTCCTTTCTTCTTTTAGCTTCAACGCATGGTAAAACTACCATTCGGCCTTTGGTCTTAACTCCTAGTGCTCGATGGTATCAACAAAAAAAAAACACCACTGCCTCTTTTTTCTTTTTGTACATCTCTATTAGCGTACCAAGTAGCCAAATAATAACTACTACCCATTTTTTCCTTCGACTAGACACATCATAAATATTGAATTCTGTGCAGACCGTATCCACAAGAAGGCCCGACTCAAGCTTCTGGCAACTCAGCTTTTTCCTTTTCCTTTCTTGCGAGCAAAGTCCCTCCCTTTTATTTTTCCTGCTCGATCTTGCATGTACCCAGCCAATACCACTTCTGGTCTTTGTCTACGTCACCAACCAGTAGCCCTTCTTCCTCTCTTGATAGCACACAACCTGAATTACTCAGGATATTTTCTTCTTGGTTCACACAAAACCTTCTAGACGTCACACTGATTGTCTCGTTCCTTATTGTTCATGCTAATACGATCTTTTTGATTGTTCAAATGAATAAGATCTCTTCTTCTTTCTTCATTGTCCATCCGCTTCACTGTTGCATTCCTTCTTCTCAGGTCAGTTGACTGCCTTCACACGTGTTGGTTTTCCTTCTAACTTCTTCGTATGAGCTTCACCAAGCTCTAAAACCAATCATGGCCCGCGGATCAATTTAACCACACGAAAGAACAATGATATTTTGTGGGAAACTCCCCACAGCTCTTTTCTTCTTTATTAATCAAATTACACAAACAAACTTAATACACACCCCTATTTATACAAAACAATTCCTTGCCAAACAAAACTCCTACTAGAGTTCTAACTTCTAATTAAAAGCAGCAAATAATAAATACCTCAACATAAAAATAGTTATCTTATTACTCAAATATTAACTTCTAAAAACTAGATAAACATAACACTAATAAACAATTACTTAAACAATATCTTCAACCCCTTTGGTTTATCTCTTAGCTTTTAAACATATCGCCTAACCAATCAGGATTAACTTCTACACATTGGGCCGCTTTTGGCTTTGAACCTATTCAATCATTAATCTAGTTTCTCAAAATTTTTGAATACTAAAGTCATTGAAATAAACTACAAAAACAAATAGAGCATACTAGTTAGAATAGAATTTAAGATGGTTCGGTCAAAGTAGGCTCGGGTCAAAGTA
>BJCO01387017.1:0-12495 GCA_018326465.1 Flaveria floridana | reverse complement strand
ATGTATATTAGTTAGATGACATTACAAATTAATAATGGCATTATATAGGTTATACAATTAAATGGTTAGTTGTATACATCTACTAAGAGATCAAATTACAAGACCATTTGCAACATGTGTAATGTGTCCAATAAAAAAAAAGGGGGGAACCCCTTTTCAAATGAAGTTTCGGCCGCCCCCCCCCCCTTTATTTCTATTGGACCAAATTCCTTGAAAAGATAATACACATTAAGGGGTATTGAAGTTTACTCTTAGACCAGCCAATTTCTCATTACATGCAAAAACTCGAACTCTCTCTCTTTTCTCTCTAGTTTCGGAAACAAGGCAGGAAAAAGGGGGTTTTTGGAGCTTGATCATGGTGTTCATCTACCTAACAAGAGTGGTGGTTTCTACAAGGCTTGGGGTATAAACACTTGAGGACTTCTTCCTTGAAGTCTTGATCGTTTTTGGGAGCATCATTCAGAAAGTAATAACATAATATTTAACATATATCATAATGTAATATATACGTTTTGAAAATCATTAAAAAATAACACTTCATACTCATATGCATATCATATATTAATCAAAATATCATGCATATTCTATTCATAGACTCTTACATATTCATGCTTAAAATAGGCCAAAACAATCCATAAGTCAAACTAGGGTCAAACTCTAAAATTCTGGTTTTGCCAAAAATTCAGAAAAATTTCTAAGTGTTTGGGCGCATGGGCACTATTTGGGCACATGGGCACTATTTGGGCGCATGAGAACTGTTTGGACGTTTCTCCAATATGCAGACGCATGAGCGTCACTTAGGTGTTTTAGCAGTTACGCTCTTGGACGCACGGGCACTATTTAGGCGCATCAGTCTTCACTTAGAAATTCTACGGCATTTCTAGGCACATGGACTACTGTTTGGGCGCATCATCATATACTTAGACTTTCTAAGTCATATTTTTAGGCGCATGGGCCCTGTTTGGGCGCATGACCTAACTTAAAACTTTTCTAAGACAATTAACTAGGCGCATGGGCCCTGTTTGGGTGCATGACCACCAACTTATGAAATTCTAATATATTTATCAGTCCCAAACAACATCTTAACATGTTCTAAGCTTATACAACTATCCCAAACATCAAACCAAGCACTTATAACCTTCAAACATTTAAACACATGCACATGTACATACGATTACACATAATATATTTTAAAAAAATGATTTTACATGCATTTTCAGCCTGAAAAACTTTCAAAAACATATAAAATGCGGGGTGTAGAAACTCACCTAAGCTGCTTAACTCCTTCGACTTGAACTTTTTAGAAGTTTCTAACACCTAGGCATGTCCTAAAACGCATACCCGAGCACATATAAACACATAAGAACATGTAGAAACTGGTTTCATGGTCAAAAATCCACAAAAACGTAACCACAGACTCGTAAGACACTTATCTTAGGCCAAACAACTGCTTTCTCTCTCTAAAAACCAAAGAAATCAGTTCTTCTTCTTCTTCTTCTTTTTTGGTCGACAAAACAGCAAGAGAGAGGCTGTTATGGGCGGTCATGCTTAAAGTAATAATAAAATAATAGTGTTTTGTCCTTTTTTCACTTTAGTCCCTCTACTTTGGCTTTTTTTCTTTTTCTTTCAAGAAGCTTTCCTTTTTCTTTTCTTATTAATTTTCTTTCTTTCATCTAGACAAAATTTCCGGGTGTTACAAGTGCACCCCCTTAAAGAGGTTTCGTCCCTGAAACCTGTCACTCTTTGAATAACTATGGGTAATGTTGTCTCATCTCTTCTTCAGTCTCCCACGTAGACTCCGAACCCTTTCGGTGTTTCCACTGCACACGTACCACTGGACCCACTTTATTCCTCAACCTCTTTTCCTTTCGATCAACAATTGCCACTGCTTGTTCTATGTAATTTAGTCGTTCATCCACTTCGATATCATCCAATGGTACAATCATATCTTCATCAGCTTAGCACTTTCTCATATGAGATACATGGAATATCAGATGAATGCCACTTAACTTATCTAGCAATTCTAATCGATAGGCCACCTATGCTACTCGTGCGATGATTCAGAAAGGCCCTATGTACCTTAGGCTTAGCTTGCCCCTCTTCCGGAACCAAATGATTCATTTCCAAGGTGAGACCTTCAACATAACTCGGTCGCCCACCTTGAATTCGATCGGTCTACGCCTCTTGTCGGCGTACGACTTTTGTCTATCTTTTTCCGCTTTCATGAAAGCCTTGATCTCCTCTAACTTTTTAGTTGTAGCCTTGATCACCTTAAGGCTTCCCGACTCTTTCTACCCGATGTCACCCCAACACACGGGCATCCTACACCACCTACCGTATAGCATCTCATATGGGGGCATACCAATACTGGCATAATAATTGTTGTTGTATGATAATTCTGCTAACGGTAAGTGGTCATCCCAACTTCCTCCAAAATCAATCACGCATGCTTGGAGCATATCGTCGAACGTCTGTATCGTCCTTTGAGGATGATAAGCCGTGCTTATGTGTAGCCGTACTTATGTGTAGCCTCGTCCCTATCGTATCATGAAATCTCTTCCAAAACTTCGATGTAAACCGAGTGTTACGATCAGACATAATAGACACTGGCACACCATGACAAGCTACAATCTCCTTGATAAATAGATCCACCAGTCTCTCAGATGAATATGTCTCGCGGATCGGTAGAAAATGAGCACTCTTGGTCAGACGATCAACAATCACCCAATGGTATCACACTCCCTTGCCGTACAAGGTAGCTTAGTAATAAAATCCCTGGTGATGTGCTCCCACTTCCACTCAGGTATATCCAATAGTTGGATCTTCCCGTATGGCTTCTAATGTTCCGCCTTCACTTGTAGAAGAGTAAAGCACATACTCACATACTCCGCCACGTCATGTTTCATACCAGGACACCAGTAGTCCTTCTTCATGTCATGATACATCTTGGTGGCACCTGGACAAATGGAGTATCGAGTCTTATGAGCCTCATCCATAATTCATCACCTTAGATCTATGTATAGGGTTCTCACCCCGTGAGTGTTTTCTCCCAATTCCGTGACTAGACTTCTCACCCTTTCAGAGTTAAGGCGATCTTCTTTAAACGCCTCATCTTGAAATCCTTTGACTTAAGTCATCACCTCCGAGGTCATAACCAACTGATAAGACTTAACCCGAATCGGCATGGGTTTCTCCTTCCGGCTAAGGGCATCGGCCATAACGTTGGCCTTATCCGGATGGCAATGGATCTCACAGTCATAATCTTTGATGAGCTTTAACGATCTCCTCTGCCTCATGTTAAGATCCTTTTGCTCGAATTAGTAATTCAAGCTCTTGTGGTCGGTGAAGATGGTGCACTTCGTCCCGTATAAGTTATGCCTCCAAATCATCAACGCAAAGACCACAGCCGCTAAATCCAAATCATGGGTGGGATACTTGACTTCGTGGGTTTTCAGCTGTCACGATGCGTAGGCTATTACCCTTCCACGTTGCCTTAACATGCAACCTATCCCCGAATAAGAAGCATCTGAATATACCACTAAGTCCTCACTCCCTTTGGGTAATGTTAAAACAGGATCTTGAGTTAATCTTGTCTTTAACACTTTAAAAGCATCCTCCTGTTTCTGACCCCACACAAACTTCATATCCTTACGGGTCAGTTTAGTCAAAGGTGAGGCTATCTTGGAAAAGTCTTGGATGAATCTCCTGTAATAACCCGCCAAACCCAAGAAACTATGGATCTCAGATGGCATCTTTGGAGACTTCCATTGCATCACTGTCTTAACCTTCGCCGGGTCCATCAGGATTCCTTCCGCATTTACCACGTGACCCAAAAATTGGACTTCACGCAACTAGAAAGCAAACTTAGAGAATTTGGGATATAGCTTCTCTCTTCTAAGTGTCTCCAACACCTCGCCTATGTGGCCGACATGTTCTTCCTCACTTTTTAAATAGATCAGGATATCATCAATAAACACAATCACTGATTTGTCTAACATCAGCCGACACACTCGGTTCATTAAATCCATAAGGGCAGCTGGCGCATTAGTCAAACCAAAAGACATAATAGGAAACTCGTAGTGTCCATACTGCGCGTGAAAAGCTGTCTCAGGAATGTCCCGCTCCTTCACCTTCAACTGATGGTAACGAGATTGAAAATCTATCCTCGAGAACCAACTGACACCTTGCACCTGATCAAACAAGTCATCAATCCTCGGTAACGGATACAGATTTTTTACCGTCAACTTGTTCAGCTCTCGGTAGCCGATACACATCCGCATACTACCGTCCTTCTTTTTCACAAAGAGTACTGGATCACCATAAGGAAAGATGCTCGGTCAAATGAACCCTTTATCCATCAACTCCTACAGTTGATGCATTAGTTCCTTCATCTCAGTAGGAGCTAATCGATACGTTGTGTTGGCAACGGGTTGAGCACTGGGTATCAGATCAATCTGGAACTCAATTTCACGATTCGGAGGCACACCTGGTAATTCTTCTAGGAACACGTCTGGGAAGTCACGCACAATCGATACATCAGACAATTGTGGTACTGACGCATCCACATATTTTACGTAGGCCAGATAGGCACTACATCCACGTCTGATGCACTTTTCTGCTACCGCCATCGAAATCACCTTTGGAAGCGCATTGATGCGATCACCGTAAACCGTCACCGATCTCCCATCGGGCGCCATTAGTTGAATCATCTTCTTGCGACACATGATGTTTGCCTCATAGATTGCTAACCAATCCATCCCTAGTACTACATCAAATCCGCCTAGGGGCATCACATGTAATTTAGCAGAAAACCTATGACCTTATAGTTCTATGACACCATCGTCTATCATATTAGTAATTGTAGTGGACTTACAAATAGCAGTTTCTACATCAAAGGGCTTATCAATACTTCTACTACTAATAGGCAACTTAGCACAGAAAGTAGCAGAAACGAAACTCCAACTAGCACCAGAATCAAATAATACAGGGGCACAAATTCGGTTTACTAGGAACATACCTGACACGACATTTGGATCCTCTCTGGCCTCCTCCCGCGTTATCGTGAAAGCTCTAGCAGTTGCCCTCTGTCCTCCTTCCTGTGGCTTTTTCTTCATCCCCAAACTTTTGGCCCGCGGCTTCTTGCAGTCCCTTCACACATAGCACTCCTCACCACAGTTATAACACCGTATGGCTCCGCACATATTTGCCAAATGACCGGGCTTCCCACACTTGAAGCACACGCTCAATCCCCATTTACACTCACCGGAGTGCTCTCTCCCATATTTACTACACTTATTTATCTCCGAACTAGATGACACCACCCTACGGTCATCTACTTTCCTCTGTTTATTGTTTGGACTGGTTCCACCACGTCCAAACCGTTTCCTACCTCAGCTTTTGTCACTATCACCCGTCTTCTTCAACTCAAATACTTCCACCTCCCTCTCATCGTACAACCTACCCGCAACGTCTACCACCAATCAAAAGGTTCCCGGCCGGCCAGCGATCAAATGCCTGCGGATGTCAGCTGGCAGTCCCTGAATGTACTTCTTGATCTTCCTTGACACCGGTGTCACCTGACCCGGCACCAACCTTGCCATCTCATTAAACTTTGTGGTGTATTATTGGTGTGTCATGGTGCCTGCCTCCAGCTGTTAGAACTCCCTCTCTATCTTTTCGAGTTCCCGGTGAGGATAGAATTCCACGATCACCAGGTTCTTCAGTTCTGGCCATTTCATCTTTCCAATTGCCCTGCTATTGGCATGGACAATGTTGTCTCACCAGCATAAGGCCGAATCCACAAATGAGTGGGTAGCAAACTTCACCTTTTGATCTTCTCGGCACTCGCTGATATCAAGCACCACCTCCATCTCCCTCACCCATCGGTGAGCAGCATCAACATTGTCGTTCCCATCACACGTTCGGGGCTTGCATCTTTGAAATGCCCCATAGTTACATCCACATGCATTTTCCTGCACAACTTCTTCCTCCTCCTCCGCACTCGAGACAATTATCTCAGTCTCCGATCACTCCTTTTCCTCCCTTCCGGTGGTCCTTCTCCTATCTTTCTTCTCATCCTCCCTTACAGATTTGATCACTTCAGTCACTACAGATGGCAGAATCGTCTACATGACTTGATGGACTTTCTCTACCACCTCCCCTTTCACCGAGGCCCTTAAGTTTGCACTCTCATCACCACCTTCTTGGTGATGCATCTTGGGCTCTTCACGGGCCTTCTCGGCAGTCTTAGCCTTGTTCCTAGTAACACGCGGTTCAGAATCACGTCCTCCCTGTACTCCACCCCTAGAGGCCTTTGATGATCTACCTCCAGCCATTATTTAATCACTATAAGATTCAAACAATAACATGGTCATTCAAGGAATAGCTCAGTTTATGTTAAGTATAGTAAGTCCCTAATTACAATGGCCAGTTATGATTAGCCACTTACTTTATTCTTCACACCCCAAGCATTTCCTATCCTTACTACATCAGTATCTAAATCTACTATAAGCACATAACTCGAACAAACTTCGAGAAAAGAAATACCTGATGGCACGTAGCTACTCGGGCTGGCATCCCTTTCCTTTAGTCCCATTCTCAGTTTAAGATTAGGTTTTTGAAAATATTTTACCAGATTCACTTAAAATTTAGCTCTGATACCAACTTGTAATGCTCCGGTTCCCGGAGATCTGACAGTTGGTCATTCATAGCACTAAACATACATAATATTATACATTTCATAAAAAAAACATTACAGCGGAATTACATTAACAAAAAGCCCATTTGTTTCATTAATAAATTACTATTGTTATGCAATACAACATTGTTTAAATTACAACAGAAAACATCCATTAATTGCATTACAAAACAACAATAAAATTATGCGTGAGTGGATGCCAGCCTTGCCCTGCCGAGTAGCCTCCACATGTGCCATCCTCATCAACATTTCCTACCAACTGAAAATGCATAAAAGTAAGCGTTGCTGAGTGAATTCTAGTTTTGTAAGTATTAAAATACTTTATATGGTTCATACAAGAAAATACTTTCTTTACTTTCGTACGTAAGCATTCATAGTACATACAACAAGTCATAACCTTATTCGTTCATTTCGTACTTTATCATTATCTTTCATTATCGTTCGTTTCGTACTTAATCATTTCGCTCGTTTCGTACTGATTCTAGATCCTTTCAAGCTTTTCCCCCTTCGTGGTCCGAATCCACTATTCCGGGCATGAAGCCTCGTTACTATCTAGCATAAAGCCCATGCCCCGAAGCCACCATTCTGGGCACAAAGCCCGTGGCCGAAGCCAACATTTCGGGCACAAAGCCTCATGAGTATTTGGTACAAAGCCCGTGGCCCGAAGCCACCATTCCGGGCACAATGCCTCATTATTTCCGGGGCCGAATGACAAGGATCCTATTTCGTAATATGGTTCAGTCACTTGACTGATCCCCTGTGTGAACCCTCATGGGTTAGCCAAAGTCGCACGCTATAAAACACACAGTTGAGCTGACAACTCTCATGAGTTGTGTTCCTCCTTTCATTCTGCTTGCAAGCCTTTTCTTTCTTTCATTACGTTTAACTTTCACCTTTGTTATCTTTCACTTCATTACGTTAACTTATTCATACATCATACTACGTAAAGTAATATCATAATATTTAACATATATCATAATATAATATATACGTTTTGAAAATCATTAAAAAATAACACTTCATACTCATATGCATATCATACATTCATCAAAACATCATGCATATTCTATTCATAGACCCTTACATATTCATGCTTAAAATAAGCGAAAACCATCAATAAGTCAAACTTGGGTCAAACCCTAAAATTCTAGTTTTCCCAAAAATTATGAAAATTTTCTTAGTGTTTGGGCACATGGGCACTATTTGGGCGCGGGAGGACTGTTTGGGCTTTTCTCCATTATGCAGGCGCATGAGCCTCACTTAGACGTTTCAGCACTTAGGCGCATCAGTCTTCACTTAGAAATTTCTAATGCATTTCTAGGCGCATGGACTATTGTTTGGGCGTATCATCATATACTTAGACTTGCTAAGTCATATTTTCACGTGCATGGGCCCTGTTTGGGCGCATGACCTTACATAAAACTTTTCTAAGGCAATTAACTAGGCGTATGGGCCCTGTTTGGGGGATGACCACCAACTTATGCAATTCTAATATATTTATCATTCCCAAACAACATCTTAACAGGTTCTAAGCTTATACAACTATCCCAAACATCAAACCAAGCATTTATAACCTTCAAACATTTAAACACATGCACACGTACATATGGTTACACATAATACATTTAAAAATATGATTTTGCATGCATTTTTAGCCCCAAAAACTTTCAAAAACATATAAAATACGAGGTCTAGAAAGTCACCGAAGCTGCTCAATGCTCAACTCATTCGACTTGATCATTTCAGAAATTTCTAACACCTAGACATGTCCAAAAACGGATTCCCGAGCACATATAAACACATAAGAACATGTAGAAACTGGTTTCATGGTCAAAAATCCATAAAACTGAAATAAAGACTCGTAAAACACTTACCTTAGGCCAAACAACTGCTTTCTCTCTCTAAAAAGTGAAGAAATCAGTTCTTTTTCTTCTTCTTCTCTTTTGGTCGACAAAACAGTAAGAGAGAGAACAAATTAGGAGTACCAAGAAAAATAATAGTGTTTTGTCCTTTTTACACTTTAGTCCCTCTACTTTGGCTTCTTTTCTTTTTCTTTCAAGAAGCTTTCCCTTTTTGTTTCTTATTATTTTTCTTTCTTTCACCTAGACAAACTTTTCAGGCGTTAGACAAACCAACAGAGAAAGAAATAGTTGTTTCTAATAAGAACAAATTAGGAGTACCAAGACAAACTCCTCATCAAAAGGTTGTTATAAACAATGACAAAACATTCTATGACACCTTTAAACAAGCACACAGGAGACATAAGTTTCAAAGCAGACAACAAATATACATTAGCACTCATAGGTAAAGAGCTCAAAGTACTTCTCTTGATAGAGCTAAAATCAATAAAAGGAAACCTAGTGTACCTAGAATTCCTAAACCCTTAGACAATGCTACCTTAGAAGAAATTTGCACTGTGGGAAAAGACGGAAAACCGAAGACCATCTTGGCTTGGGTTGCACCATCTAACTAATTTCTTTGCTATTCAGGGACATCAAAGAAGGCCTGACAACATCTATATGTTGATAGTGGATGCTCCTAACACATGACAAGAGATTGTTCCCTCCTTTGTGATTTTAAGAGCAAACATGGAGGAAACATAGCCTTTGGAAGTGATAAGACAGGTGGAAATATAACTGGTGAAGGAACAATATCAAATAGGTTGATCAGCTTTGAGAATGTCAACTACTGCTCCAACCTTCAGTTTAATCTTTTAAGTGTATCCTAAATCTGTGATAAGGGATATGCCACCTTATTTGACTCTAACAACTGCTACATCCTCAAGACAAGTTTTCACATACTTGAAGATTGTATCCTTTTGAAAACTCCACGTCATAACAATACATACATTGTTGATATGAACACTGTTTCAACATCAACTCCTGAAACATGTTTATTATCAAAATCATTAGAGGATGTTTCCCAATTATGGCATAGATGTTTAGGACACTCTAATTATAATATAATGAATCAACTTGTAAAAGGTGATCTAGTAATAGGTTTACCCTAAAAGGAACTTTTTTGTACAGATCACTGCACTGCATGTCTAAAAGGCGAACAACATAGAATTTCTCATAAGTCTAAATTGGTAAACTCCAATATCATACCACTCAAATATGGACCTTTTTGGCCCAACATACATTCTAAGAATATGAATGAAGCAATACTGTCTTGTTATAGTAGATGATTACTCAAGATTCACATGGGTTTTCTTTCTACTACACAGGTTAGAAACATCAGAAATTATCAAAACATTTATTACTAAGTTTGAGAATCAATTAGATCTTAAAGTTAAATCTTTAATAAGTGATAATGGAACTGAATTTAAAAGCGACTCTATTTCTTCTTTTTGTGTAGAGAAAGGAATCAGTCATCAATTCAGTATAGCAAGAACTCCTCAGCGGAATGGAGTAGCCAAACGGAGGAACAGAACATTAATAGAAGTAGCCAAATCTATTCTAGCTGACTCTCTATTACCCATATCTTTTTGGGCTGAAGCAATCAATATAGCTTGTTACATTCAAAACAGAACATTAATAATCAAAGAACATTCCAAAACTCCATATGAATTAATGTTTAAAAGAAAACCATTCATTAAATTCCTTAAAGTTTTTGGATGTTCTATTTCAATACTAAACACCAGAGCACAATTATCCAAATTTGCTCCAAAAGCAGATGATGGATTCTTTGTTGGATACTATAGAAGCTCAAAAGCTTACAGAGTATATAATCCAAGACTTAATATTAGGGAAGAAACAACAGATGTTGTTTTTAATGAACATTCCTTCAAAAACAAAGTCATTGGCTCAGATTGGTTGTTTGATATTGACTCACTAACAAAATCAATTGACACATATTATTTTGATGTTTGAGGTACACAGGTTGATATTGAATATCTAATGGTACCTCTTCCAACAACCATTGATGTTCCACTAACTGCTGATCCTCTAAGGATAGCAAGCCTTACTCCTTCAAGTACCACAGTTACACCTCCTCCAGAACAAACAAATACATCCAAAGGAACATCATTAGATACACCATCTTCATCAACAAAAGTGACCACTCAATCATAACCAACCACCTAACCCAAGTCACACCAACCAACCACAGTTGAAAAAGATGATGATTATCATTCATTACCAGATATACATCATGAAGATGAAATCTTAGATTTCATTCATGTTTCTCCGTAAACATTCAATGAATCCATACAGCCAGATAATCCCACACCCTCAAATACCCTTGCTCATCCTTTAACACTAGAACAAACAATCACAAATCATGATTCAATCCCTGTTGATCAAATTGAAACAACCAGAATACAAAAAGATCACCTATTAGAAAACATCATAGGTGATCTCAATACCAGACTGACAAGAAGTCAATCAGACATAGCAAACATTTGCTTGTATTCCTGTTTCTTATCCCTAACTGTACCCAAAAATATCACAGAATCTTTTAAAGACAATAGTTGGATAGAAGCAATGAAGGAGGAACTACAACAATTTAGAAAGCAAGAGGTATAGAAGCTGGTTGATTTACCTAAAGGTCAATATGCCATAGGCACAACATGGCTATTCAGAAACAAAGCAAGGCTAAAAGCACAGGATATACTCAAGAGGAAGGCATTGATTATGATGATGTCTTTGCTCCAGTAGCTAGACTAGAAGCCATCCGAGTATTTCTTGCATATGCCTTATCCAAACACTTTACTGTCTTTCAAATGGATGTCAAATGTGCATTCCTCTATGGAAAGGTAGATGAAAAGGTATATGTTGCTCAACCACTAGGGTTTGAAGATCCAGATGTCCCTCATAGAGTCTACAAGTTAGATAAAGCTCTATATGGTCTTTATCAAGCACCTAAGAAGTGGTAAGAAAATTTATCTAAGTTTCCACTAGAGAATGAGCAATGTTGTAAAAGTCGTTAGGCGCTGCCAGGTCGATCGACTGTGGAGTTACGAGTACTCATTCTAGGTGGGGAGTACTCGGAAATACTCAGATATAGAAATTTATAAAGAAAATAATTTTTGGAAAATTCTATGTATATCAAATATCACAAGTTCACTAATATCTATAAGATTATATGTAAATATTAATATAAATTAAAAAGATAGATTATCAAATACTAAAATATTTAAAAAAATTGATATTTATTTTATAACATTATACACATTGTAATCATTTAATACCTTTTTTCGAGGTATTAACATAAAAAATAACAAAAATCCAACAAAAAACGATGAAAAATAGTGAAAATTAACAAAAAAAATAGCAAAAATCCGAATTTTTCGAGTCGGGCCGCCTAGCTCCGAGTAGGTCCGAATTGGACCGATTTTGACCGAGGTTGACCGATTCCGAGTTATGAGACCGAGTTGAAAAAAGTCACTTCAGTACATGTCCGAGTACCGAGTACACCTCGAGTACTTGGCCGAGTTGGCCGAGTTTTACAACACCGAGAATGGGTATACACGAGGGAAAATAGACTAGACATTGTTCTTACTGTTGGGGTTTAACATGTTTATCAAAGTTCATATTTACTTATATATATGAAAAACGCAGCGGAATATATGATTTAAAACATGTTAAAATCTGATTATCAAACCCCTTTGACAAAAACCCCAAGCCATGGATCTTTATACACAATGCATACAATAATAAGATGAACATAAATGTAAGAACTACAACCTTTGGAGCTACAAAATCCGAGATTTTAGAGGTGAAAGAGATGTGTTCTTTTGGCTGAAACTTCAATGGAGAAGTCCTCAAGAGGTTGTACCCCAAGCTTCTTCAAACACC
>BJCO01386990.1:0-16188 GCA_018326465.1 Flaveria floridana | reverse complement strand
AGTACATAAAGTGGAAAGTTACAGACTCAAGACCTCAATGTACAGTTTACCAAAAGCATGGACCTTTTCACCAACTCATGAATGGATGGTGACTTATCAGAGTGGCTGTGGAAGGTGGTTTAGCTTTAGGTAAAAAGTACATCAGATAAAGCATGTAATATAAAAGTCTTCAAATGAAATTTGTCTTCAATGTTTGGCTTCGGAAGACTTTGTCCTTGAAGCTTCGGAAGACTTCATCTTTTGGCTTCGAAAGACTTCATCTTTTGGCTTAGGAAGATATTGGTCTTGGCTTTGAAAGATTTCACAATTAGAATAATTTCTAAGGCAGTGTGAAACTTCCGAAGCATTCCACTTCAGTGTACTTGTGCATGCATGCAGGAAAGACTTTGAGTGTTTGGGTTGCATCAGCCTTACTAATAACCTTACACTCGGGACAATGATTGAAGCTTGTTGGTCAAGAGATTGATCTATCTCCCCTTCTTCAAGTGTAGTTGCTTTAGATGTTTGTTCTGTTTCATCTAAGTCAACTGGTTGAGTTTTGACTTTAAGAAGTTTGAGTAGAGGAGATTTAGGTTCTTCTTGTTCTACTACTTGTTGTTTTCCCTTAATCAAAGATGCTAGATATGACGTCTTTCTCTTTCTTTCATAAGTTCTAAGCTGAGGCTTAGATGATGATGAAGCTTGGCCCTTGGATATTCGGATTGTTCTTTTAAAGAATCTACAAATTGTTTGGTCAATTCCTTTTGTTTTTCTGACATTGTGTTCACAGGGACAATGCTAGTTTCCATTGTTTGTGTGTCAGGTGTATGAAAATGTTGTCTTAGGATTAGAGAATAGTGAATGCTTTCAAATGGATTGGATTCTTCAAAGAGTTGATCTATAGAATAAGGTTCCGCATAAATAATGATCACCTTTTCAGACTCATTGGTGATTGTTTGTTCAGCTTGAGCCATGATCTGCTCTTCAAACTCATCACTCTGGTCTTGTTCTTGACCATCTGAATGTTCTTCCTCATTCAGGAGTGTGTTTGTATGCTTCAGTTCACGATTTGCCCTTTCAATTTCTTCATTTTGAGTAGAAATTGTGCTTTTAAGCTCATCTATCTCTAAATCCTTGAATCAGTTTGTTCAGTTAAGTAGGCAATATCAAGTTTTGCACTACTGAGATCTTGGTCTTTCACCTTCAGATATTCTTTTACTTGTTTGAGTTGTTCCAGAAATGGAACAATCAATTTTTGCGCTGTTTGATTTGCCTTAAGCTTTTTTATCTCTTCATCTCTACTTTTCAGCTTATCTTTGAGCTTTCTTGCTCTGTTGTTAGACTTTCCAATTAATTTGTTATACTTAGTGAATAAAAACACTTTTGAGTATTCAATTTCTTCCTTAGTAGGAATCTCACTTCGTTGTTCTTCAGTTTCCATATGTTCAACATGAGCACTTTCTTCTTCTTGAGTATACTCATATTGTGAAGATGTGCCAACCTCTTCTTGATGACTGGTATGTTCTTAAAATGATTCATCAATGTCTCTCAAAAGAGAAGACAATGTTTGTTGATATGATTGGGTTAGACTGTATGGCGGTGAAGGCAAATAATGCTTAAAGTGGAATTGTTCCATCTATCGTGCATTTTCAGTAACATGCTCTTGTTCTTGAATGAATAGTTGTGGTTTAGATACAATAGGATCATATATGATGGGTGCAGCTTCAGGTGCAGCTTGCTCTTCTTATATGATAAGGACTTGTTGAATGATTGGTTCTTACTGAATAACATGTTGGAACATCATCTGAGGTTCACCTTGTCCTAGAATCCTTATAAAGACGTCTGGTATAGGGATGTGATGATCAATCATGTGTGCTGGCACAGGCACCTCATCTCTCTGGTACAAGCTGGACTTGATCCTGGTGAAAACTTGTTCATTAAAATGAACAGGCTGAAAGATAGCTCCTTTTCTGGGAATGCATAGAAGCATATCATCAATAATCAATTAAAGGAACCTTGGATACATGTGAAACTTGTTCCTTACTTCAGTCAGGTTGTATACCATTCCATTCAGCACTTGTGCAACAAAATTGAATGGTCTTCTTGCTATGATGCTTGCTATTGCTGAAGTGCTTCTTAAAGAAGTAGCATTCTAGCTAGTCTTTCTATTTGTCATTGTCTTTTCAGATGTGTGCATTAAAAATCTGAATTGTGCACACATGTGAACTTCTTGATTTGCTTTCTATTAATGGTACCAGTGTAACCAATCTGTCTGAAAACATGTAGCACGTAGTTTTCATCAAATTCAACTGGACCTTAGGCATCTTCATCTCCCAATTGTAGAATTCTCCTTATAATCTCTTCTGTGATAGTGATCTGATAGTTATGAACAGAAGATACTACCACATGCTAGCCATTCATATGCTCTATGTTAGCATGAGTCCAAAATTGGACTATATGATTTTCATAAATCTCAGGCCTAGCTATCATAGGATGAACTAGCCTAGTCTGTCTGATGGCTTGTATGATATCTTTGTAATTCACAGCCTTCGGTGAATCAGGATCTAGAAATGCACATAGATTATGATCTCTTACGAATACTAGGTCTGCTATATCTGCATTAAAAAGATTGAAGTTAGTATCTTTTATGCTAATAATGTGTGATGATGAAATATTGGTCAAGTGTATATTAGAATGTTGTGTTTGTAATGAGATGTTGGAATGTATGGTTAAACACCTGTGTTTGTATGATCTTTGTA
Organism: Flaveria floridana; assembly: GCA_018326465.1. Taxonomy (NCBI): domain Eukaryota; kingdom Viridiplantae; phylum Streptophyta; class Magnoliopsida; order Asterales; family Asteraceae; genus Flaveria; species Flaveria floridana. The sequence continues at coordinate 13,450 of BJCO01386990.1, read as the reverse complement.
ATTTTATAATTGAACTAGTTTGACTTTTTAAAAAGTCAACACTTTGTTAATTTTTATCATGCAAATCTTGTTTGTTATTATTTGATTTTATACAAATTATGTTACATTTTGTTTATTTCATCATCAACAAGTTGTTTTGTTCATTTTATATATCCAATCTATCTCATACCAATTTGTTCATGAGATTCAGTTTGACTTTTTAGAGTCAAACTATAACCTTAAATGCATATTTATTGAAATTGCATTTAATGCTTGTATGTTGAATGCCATGCCAAATCAACTGAATTTTTATGTTTGTTACTGACTTTTAAACATGTTTACTAGGTTATACCATATTTCAAACAATTTTTAACATTTTCAAAGATCAACAACGAGTTCTTGTATGATTTTGGCATGAACATCATGTCTGAACATGAACCCAATGAACACTTAATCAAATTTCATCAAAATAACCGTTCATACACAGTCGACTATGGTCATGAACATCATGTCTGAACATGAACCCAATGAACACTTAATCAAATTTCATCAAAATAACCGTTCATACACAGTCGACTATGGTCATGAACATCATGTCTGAACATGAACCCAATGAACACTTAATCAAATTTCATCAAAATAACCGTTCATACACAGTCGACTATGGTCATGAACATCATGTCTGAACATGAACCCAATGAACACTTAATCAAATTTCATCAAAATAACCGTTCATACACAGTCGACTATGGTCATGAACATCATGTCTGAACATGAACCCAATGAACACTTAATCAAATTTCATCAAAATAACCGTTCATACACAGTCGACTATGGTCATGAACATCATGTCTGAACATGAACCCAATGAACACTTAATCAAATTTCATCAAAATAACCGTTCATACACAGTCGACTATGGTCATACATATTCAGGGTTTGATTTGGTTTAAAACATCAAAAAATTCATGTTTTGATTTCAGTTTGATGTTTCACCTAGGTCGAGCAATGTCTGAATTAAAATCTTAAAACTAGATGTTTTAATGAATTTTGATTATCGAAATCATGTTGTTATACCTATTTGATTATGAATAATATGAAAGATCAAATAAATTTTGGTTTAAAATCGGACAGGGGTTTAAGGGTTTATCAGAATTTTGAATGTTTTAAAATTTTAACTTTGGACCCTTGGCCCGCTTAGAAGTGGATTCGAACCACTGACACAAGGATTTTCAGTCCTTTGCTCTATTTTCTCACTTTCACTCGTGATGATTGTTTTAGCTGTTCACAACGGATGATAGGTTGTTCATGCGCCGTGGACCCTAGAAAAATTGTTATGTTTTTTTATCTTACACAGCGGATGAACATTTATTCATACGCTGTATAGACTTGTTTGTTCAAACAAGATTCACACCGGATGAAAATATGTTCATGCGTTATGAAATTTTGTTGTATTCACAACGTATGCCTTACTAGCATCGTGCGCTGTGAACACTTGGTATATTTTGCATGTTGTGATGGTTATTGTAGCTACTGTGGATGTATGTTTGTATGTCCGCTGTGAGTACTTTGAAAAATTATTTTGTTTGTTAATCTTCCGAAACAATGTTTATTTTTCTTCCGAAGGAAAAATGTTTGGTGAATTTCTTCCGAAGCATAATTTGGATAAAATTCTCCTCTGAAGGGAAATTATGCTAAAAAATTTTCTTCCGAAGCATAGTTTGATTGTTAACACTTGTATGATTTAAAATGATTGTTTTAAAATGAATGTTAAGATATTAAAAAATCTTAACATGATCAATATATGGATGTTTAAAATGTCACTCACAAGCAATAATGTGCATATGTATGGGTGTCAAAATGTTGTGTTTGGGTTCTGGCTTGACTTGGCTTTATTTAAAACTTCAAAATTTAATATTTTAAAATTTTAACATGTATGATAATGTACTTGTTCTACTGACATTGATATTTCCATGTTTAATTTCACCCCTAAATTTTTGCATATTCATAAAAACCTTTTATAACTTGACAAAAATTTAAATGTGTTTGAATGGAAACTTATCAAAGTCCGATTTGATTGTTTACATGATAAGAATTTATAAAGATACACTTTATCTGACTAACAATTGTTTGCTTTTCATGTGTTAACATGAATCATTGCACATAACATGAGATCATACTAGTTTCAAAACATTATAGAGTTGTTTGGTGTAGGTTGAGAATAGACATAGACTAATACAATATTGATTGCAGATATTTGGATACACTTAAACTCATGCATGGTATTAATGATTGATTTAAACAGTGAGTGATTATCATGTTGTAAGTATATTAGGATGATATATATGAACCCCAAATCTGATTATATGTTAAAATCAATCCTTCTTAAGATATACTAGCATGCACTTTCAATACTTAGGACCTAGTTACATAGGAGTATAAATTCTTAATTTGATCCTTTTGATTGATCCTCATTGGGATTCTTTTTCACATCACTTTGGAAGGGGATCCTCTTTGGGATTCTTTTGATTTGTCATCCTTAGTGGATGTGTTCCTTGTTTGGAATCTTTTGGGATCAAAGCTTAGGTCATTTAGGTCTGTGCTCAACACAACAAAGAATGCCATGTACTCCAGGTCTATGATAATCATAACAAAGGAAACAATTGTATGATTGAGCAATTTATAAACTGTTTCACTTGGTGTATTGTAGTTACTTTACCAGTAATCTATATTGGATTGACCAATACTTACTACTAACCAAGATATGTTCTTTTCCACATAATCATGAGCATTTAGTTTTTCACTATTGTATGTGATGTTAGGTATTGTCAGTCTTTATTAGTGAAAATGAATCTAGTAAAGAAATAATCTAGTGTACTATCATTTCTTATGAATGGTTATATGTGGTTCCAAATTGTTTGTTAATTAAAGAACATGAATGATTGTATGATATCTTGATTTTGAGAAATACTTGTTTGACGTAAACTTGGACTTCGACAAAATCAAGCTTGTATGATTTAATGTTTTGAAAACATTAATTGTTTGATTCATAGTCGATCATACTAAGTGACTGAACAAGAAATTCAAATCTTGTTGAATCAAAAGGTTTAGTAAAAAGATCAGCCAATTGATTGTCTGTTTGGACTTTGATCAACTTTATCAGACCATTTTCTAAACATTATCTCAGAAAGTGATATCTCATACCTATATGTTTTGTTTTTGAATTTTGAACTGGATTGTCAGTGATAAACATGGCCGTAGTATTATCAATGTGTATGGGTGTTTTAAGAAAATTAAAGCCATAATCAAGCATTTGATTTTGAATCCAAAGCACTTGAGAACAGCAGGCAGAAGCAGCTATGTATTCTGCTTCAGCTGTTGACATAGAGACATTTGTTTGTTTCTTGCACTGCCAGGAGATCAATCTAGATCCAAGAAACTGACAACCTCCAGTAGTGGATTTTCTGTTGTTGTTACATCCACCATAATCACTGTCTGTGTATGCATACAAAGAAAAATCTCAATCTTTGGGAACATAACGCAAATGATGGTTTGCCTTTTAAGTATCTAAAAGTTCTCTTTACTACATTTATGTATGATTCTTTTTGCTCTGCTTGGTATCGTGCACATATGCACACTTCATACATGATGTCTTGTCTGCATGCAATTAGGTACATCAGGGACCCTATCATGGATCTGTAGAGCATCAGATCAACTGATGTTCCTTCTACATATGGACCAAACTTCAACCCAATTGCAAATGGTGTTTTGCTAGATGTATAGTGAAACATGTTGTATTTCTTCAATATCTGATTTTGCTTTGATTGATAAAAATTCCTTCAGCAGATTGCTGAACTTGTAAGCCAAGGAAGAAGGTAAGTTCTCCCATAGAGGTCATTTGGAACTTTGACTGCATAAGAGTTTCAAACTCCCTACAAAGTTGAATGTTTGTGAAGCCAAAGATGATTTCATCCAAATAGACTTGAACTACTAACAAGTCTTATTCTTTCCTCTTTAAGAATAATGTCTGATCTATTTTCCCTAGTATACCCATTCTGCAGTAGAAACTTAGAGAAATTTTCGTACCTCTTCCTAGGTGCTTGATGAAGACCATATATAGCTTTATGTAATTTGTAGACTCTATGAGGGAATTCTGGATCTTCAAATCCTGGTAGTTGAGCAACATATACCTCTTCATCTATCTTTCCTTAGAGGAATGAACATTTGACATCCATTAGAAAGACAGCGAAGTTTTTTGATGAGGCATATGCAAGGAACACTCGGATGGGTTCAAGTCTAGCTACTAGAGCAAAGAAATCATCATAATCAATGCCTTCCACTTGAGTATATCCTTGAGCAATTAGCCTTGCTTTGTTTCTAATGAAAATTCCTCTGTCATCTGCTTTGTTTCTGAATAGCCATCTTGTGCCTATGGCATATTGACCTTCAGGTAGATCAACCAGCTTCCAAACCTCTTGCTTTCTAAATTCTTGTAGTTCCTCCTGCATTGCTTCTATCCAACTGTTTTATATAAGTGCTTCCATGATGTTTTTGGGTATAGTTAACTATAAGAAATCAGAATACAAGAAAATGTTTGCTATGTCTGATTGACTTCTTGTCAGTCTTGTGTTAAGATCAGCTATGATGTTTTCTAAGGGGTGATCTTTGTGTGTCCTAGTTGTTTCAATTTGATCAACTGGTATTGTTGAATCAAGATTTATGATTATTTGTTCTGGTGTTGAATTATGAGCAAGGGTATTTAAGGGTGTGGGATCTGGTTGTGTGGGTTCATTGATTGATTGTGGAGAATCATGAAAGAAATCTAGGATTTCATCTTCATGATGTGTGTCTGGTAATGAATGATAATCATCATCTTCCTCAACTATGGTTGGTTGATATGACTTTGGTGGGGTGGTTGGTTGTGGTTGAGTGTTCACTGGTGTTGATGTAGATCGTATGTCAAATGATGTTCCTCTGGATGTATTTGTTTGTTCTTGAGGACGTGTAACTGTGGTACTTAAAGAAGTTATTTTTGTTCTCCTTGAAGGATCAGAATAAAATAGAACATCAATGGTTGTTGGAGGACGTACCATTGGATATTCAATATCTTCCTGTGTACCTGAAACATCAAAATAAGATATGTCAAATGATTTTGTTAGTGAGTCAATATCAAAAAACTAGTTTGATCCAATGACTTTCTTTGTGAAAGAATGTTCATTAAGAACAACATCGATTGTTTCTTCCGCAATATTAAGTCTTTGATTGTATACTCTTTGTGTCAAGGATTTGGTTCTTAAATTCAGTTCCTTGATCACATCATATGGTTTTGACCTTGTGATCACATTGATTCTCAATTCTTAAGATGAAATTCTTTAGAATCTTAGGGGTCTCATCCTTAGTTCTAAGAAAGAAGACCCAAGTGAATCTTGTGAACTCATCTGTGATCACCAGACAGTAAGAGGTCCTTCCTAGACTCATTACACTGGTGGGGCCAAAGAGATCCATATGTAATAAGTGTAGGGGTGTAGTGATGGACTCTCTTTCCTTAGGCTTGTAAGATACCTTATGTTGCTTCACTTTTAAGCATGCAACACAATGGTCGTCACTGGTAAATTCTTTCTTTGGAATTCCAGTTACCAAATCATTCTTAATTAGCTTATTCATGTTCTTAAAGTTTACATGGCACATTCTTTTGTGCCAAAGAAAAGACTCATCACTATTGGCTTTCGATAGAAAGCATGAACTTCTCCTGAGGAAGATGTTTCTTGCAAATCCATCTTATACTTGTTCCCTTTCCTGGGGTCTCTAAGCAAGATATGCTCATGAGGAATAATCGCCCCGGGCTTGAGGACAATGCACTCATGCTCAGTAAAAAGCATGTTACAAATCTGATCACAAAATTGGGATACACTTAGAAGATTGTACCCAAGCTTTTGTATCCTATAGTTGTGCTCTGAGGATTTCTTGCTGTTGTTGATAGAGATCTTTCAGTGACATGGTCTTTCCTTAACTTCCACACCACCTTTGGAAGTTTGGACTTGACCTTCAACACTTCAGAAGCTTTTAAGACTATGAAAGTTTTGATGATAGAACCTTTAGAAGATTCTGCTAACACTGCAGCAGACTTTAGTGCTTCGGAAGTATTCCTTTCTTCCGAGACCAAATTTTCTTCCGAAGGCAATTTTCCACATGCCTTCTTCTTTCCTTTGGAGCTTTCAAAGGAAACAGATTTTCCTTCCGAAGCTGAGTTCTTCTTAGAACTCTTGGGAGTCTCCTTCTTGGTCAAATGAAGAGTACTCTTTTGATTGTATGGACAATCCATAGCAAGATGAGAGGTACTTTCACACATGACACAACTTATCTTTTTCTTCCTAAGAGTTTTCTTCTGAGAACAAGGCCGACTTTGATCACTTCCCATCTCCACCTTCATATTTGTAGATGCTGAGACACTCCCTTCGGGCTGAGGACTGTTCTTGGAGTTGGATGGTTCAGGCTGTGTAGCAGTGGTACACAACTGATCAGCCTTCTTCTTGATGCTGAGATGATTTGAACATGAACATGAACTCTTGGTAGAAGAGCTGTGGTTTATGTCTTCAGCCTTAACCATATCAAATCCTGCAGAAATAAAGACTTGTTTCTGCTTAGAGTTGAAAGTGTCCTTGATCTCTTGAGCCCTCCTGGCCTTACTCTTGCTCTCTCTAATCAACTTCTTCCTTATAGACTTGGTCATCTCAGGCTTCCTGCTCTCCTCAGAAGGATAATGACCCTTCTTAGAATCCTCCTCTTCTCAGAGGAATTCTTCACTACCACTTTTTCATCATCTTCACTCAAGGGGTCTATGTGAGGAAGCTCATCTTCACAAGTTCCACACCAAGGTGATCTTACAGAAAAGATTGTGTGTGGAGGAGCTATCTCACTAGATCACAGTCCCTGCCTATTTTGATAACAAACTTTTGCACGCAAGGATGAGGATATGATGTTCTTGAAGGTCTCTTCTTCAAGAACACATTTTTTTGCTCTAGCTTTGCTGATCACAAGCTCCGCCTGTCATTTAGTTAACCTAGTTATGAGATCCTTGATCTGAGTCCTGTAATTTGTATGCTCATCTTTTAAAACTGAAATGGTTTTCTCTAAGTCCTCTATCTTTAACTTATAATCATTTTCAGTCTTCCTAAAATCAGATTTTAGGATGTTCAAGGACTCAAGATCAGGTCTTATCTCTAAGTTGTAGGACCTGTATCTGTTGACTTTAGCAATACATTCTAGGAGTGCAAAGATGTTCCAACACCTTGGTTTCATTATGATCAGCCATTAATGCTTGGTTTGGAGATGCATCTTCCACCTGAAAGCTCCAGTCAAAGCCTCCTTCTTCAACAGCAACTGCAGCTTGCTGCTTTGGCTTCTCATTTTGGGTAGCTTTATCAGTGTAGTTTGGTCTGGATTGTGCTTGTCCACCATTTGTTCTTGGTTCCTTGCACTCCCTAGCAAAGTGACCCTTCAAGTTACACTTGGAAGACTTAACTTTGCTTTTCTCCAGTCCAAACTTTATATTGGTTGTATTGCTGGGAAACATCCTTCCTGTCCTCTTGTAGAACCTCTTGGATCTGTGAGTGAGAAGAGCCACTTGGTGGACCTTCTCCATGTACTCTAGGTCTTCTGGATGGATACAGTCCAGGTCTTCAAGGGTGAATAGGAAGCTGCCACAACTTTCATTAGAAAACACAAAGGCTTGAGAAGAACTTGTCTCTTGGAATGGGCTTCCTTGAGTATAGTTCTCCCTTGGTGTCTCCGGGAAGGTGATGAAAGGACCCTTTTGTGAGATGTCAGGGTAGCATATGAGATGATGTTGAGGTTCTATGCTATGCCTTTTAGTCACATGAAGGGCTGAACCCATTTGATTGTTGGAGTTACCAGATGAACCTTGCATGTTCATCTCCATCTGGTATCCGCTGAGAATACCATACAACTCTGTCATAGTGAGAGTCTTAAGGTTCTTAGTTCTCTTGGTTACAACACAATAATATGTCCATTGCCTAGGAAGAGAGGACATAAACTTCCTTACAATGTCCCTGCTCTCAAGAGTTACTCTAACATTCACTAGGGTATCCACAATCTCAACATACCTTAAGTATTGTTGAGTCATGGTCTTACCTGTTTTGAAGGTGAAATTTTCAAACTGCTTCTTCAGGAGATCCTTCTTATTCTCCTTGGCTTCAGTAGAACCCTCATACATTATTTTTAATGCATCCCACGGCTGCTTAGCTGTTTTCCATTTCTTGAAACCTCTGTATACAGAGTTTGAAAGAGCAATCTAAAGGGCTGTCATGTGTTTCTGATCAATTTCTACTCTCTTTCTTTCTTCTTCTCAGTAGTCAGCCACAACCTTGGGGATCATACCACCTCCAGCAGCAGCTGATGGAGTTTTTGGTATGTAAGGTCCGGAGACAACAGATTCCCACATTCTTGAGTCTTGACACTTGATGAAACCTTCCATTCTTCAGCACCAAGTGTCAGAGTCATCAAGATTAATCAGTGGGGACTTTGTCATGGTTCTAGTTTCCATATTAGCTTTAGAGATAGCTGTCATTTGAAGGGTTAAGTATTTTTATGTGTGTGAGGGATCTTATGAAGGTGAGATCTTATATCAAGAGCTTGAGATGCTCTGATACCAATTACCAGACCGGGTGAAAGGTTTATGCACTTGTATAACACAACAACACAAAGAGGAGAGTGTGGGACAACAATTAACAATTCAAACGGGGAACTGGTATAATGAGTTTAGAGAACTAAGAAACATAAGATGTAAAATGACACAGAAACTAGACAAACACACAAGCAGTTGGTTTTCAAGGTTGATGTATGTTGATCATCTTGTTCCTTACAAAATGGTTTACAAAGTACTACACAAACTTACTAAGTTACAAGGACCAAAAAATACTACCATAACCTACAGCCGGCCATATTTTGAAGGCCAGCTGGATACATGAACTAGACAACAAAATCCATGTAGATTCAAAAGGCAGATTGCCTTTTGACTTATGACTATGACATGCCATAGCTCACATCCTAATACATAACAAAAAGGATAAAGTACATCAAGTGGAAAGTTACAGACTCAAGACCTTAATGTACAATTTACCAAAAGCATGGACCTTTTCACCAACTCAAGAAAGGTTGGTGACTTATCAGAGTGGCAGCGGAAAGTGGTTCAGCTTTAGGTAAAAAGTACATCAGATAAAGCATGTAATATAAAAGTCTATGGAAGAAATTTGTCTTCAATGGTTGGCTTCGGAAGACTTTGTCCTTGAAGCTTCGGAAGACTTCATCTTTTGGCTTCAGAAGATATTGGTCTTGGCTTTGGATGTTTTCACACTTAGAATAATTTCTAAGGCAGTATGAAACTTCCGAAGCATTCCACTTCAGTGTACTTGTGCATGCATGCAGGAAAGACTTTGAGTGTTCGGGTTGCATCAGCCTTACTAATAACCTTACACTCGGGACAATGATGGAAGCTTGTTGTTGGTCAAGAGATTGATCTATCTCCCCTTCTTCAAGTGTAGTTGCTTTAGATGTTTGTTCTATTTCATCTAAGTCAACTGGTTCAGTTTTGACTTTAAGAAGTTTGAGTGGAGGAGATTCAGGTTCTTCTTGTTCTACTACTTGTTGTTTTCCCTTAATCAAAGACGCTAGATATGACCTCTTTCTCTTTCTTTCATAAGTTCTAAGTTGAGGCTTAGATAATAATGAAGCTTGGCCCTTGGATATTTGGATTGTTCTTTTAAATATTCAACAAATTGTTTGGTCAATTCCTTTTGTTTTTCTGACATTGTGTTAACAGGGACAATGCTAGTTTCCGTTGTTTGTGTGTCAGGTGTATGGAAATGTTGTCTTAGGATTAGAGAATAGTGCATGCTTTCAAATGGATTGGATTCTTCAAAGAGTTGATCCATAGAATAAGGTTCCGCATAAATAATGATCACCTTTTCAGACTCATTGGTGATTGTTTCTTCAGCTTGAGCCATGATTTGCTCTTCAAACTCATCACTCTGGTCTCGTTCTTGACCAACTGAATGTTCTTCCTCATTCAGGAGTGTGTTTGTATGCTTCAGTTCACGATTGAGCCTTTCAGTTTCTTCATTTTTAGTAGAAATTATGCTTTTAAGCTCATCTATCTCTAAATCCTTGAATCAGTTTGTTCAGTTAAGTAGGCAATATCAATTTTTGCACTACTGAGATCTTGGTCTTTCACCTTCAGCTATTCTTTTGCTTGTTTGAGTTGTTGTTCCAGAAATTGAACAATCAATTTTTGTGCTGTTTGATCTGCCTTAAGCTTTTTTATCTCTTCATCTCTACTTTTCAGTTTATCTTTGAGCTTTCTTGATCTGTTGTTAGACTTTTCAATTAATTTGTTATACTTAGTGAATAAAAACACTTTTGAGTATTCAATTTCTTCCTTAGTAGGAATCTCACTTCCTTGTTCTTCAGTTTTCATATGTTCAACATGAGCACTTTCTTCTTCTTGAGTATGCTCATATTATGAAGATGTGCCAACTTCTTCTTGATGACTGGTATGTTCTTAAAATGATGCATCAATGTCTCTCAAAAGGAAGACAATGTTTATTGATATGATTGGGTTGGAATGTATGGTGGTGAAGGCAAATAATGCTCAAAGGGGAATTGTTCCATCTATCATGATTTTTCAATAACATGCTCTTGTTCTTGAATGAATGGTTGTGGTTTAGATACAATGGGATCATGTATGATGGGTGCAGGTTCTGGAGCAGCTTACTCTTCTTATATAATAAGGACTTGTTGAATGATTGGTTTTTGCTGAATAACAAGCTGGAACATCATCTGAGGTTCACCTTGTCCTGGAATCCTTATAAAGATGTCTGGTATAGGGATGTGATGATCAATCATGTGTGCTGGCACAGGCACCTCAGCTCCCTGGTACAAGCTAGACTTGATCCTGGTGAAAATTTTTCATTAAAATGAACAGGCTGAAAGATAGCTCCTTCTCCTAGAATGTATGGAAGCAGATCATCAATAATCATCTAAAGGAACCTTGGATACATGTGAAACTTGTTCCTTACTTCAGTCAGGTTCTATACCATTCTATTCAGCACTTGTGCAGCAAAATTGAATGGTCTTCATGCTATGATGCTTGCTATTGGTGAAGTGCTTCTTAAAGAAGTAGCATTCTAGCGAGTCTTTCTATTTGTCATTGTCTTTTGACATGTGTGCATTAAAAATCTGAATTATACACACATGTGAACTTCTTGATTTGCTTTCTATCGATGGTACCAGTGTAACCAATCTGTCTGAAAACATGTAGCACGTAGCTTTCATCAAATTCAACTGGACCTTAGGCATCTTCATCTCCCAATTGTTGAACTCTCATTATAATCTCTTTTGTGATAGTGATCTGATGGTTATGAACAAAATATACTACCACTTGCTGGCCATTCATATGCTCTATGTGAGCATGAGTCCAAAATTGGACTATATGATTTTCATAAATCTCAGGCCTGGCTATCATAGGATGAACTAACATAGTCTGTCTGATGGCTTGTATGATATCTCTGTAATTCACAGCCTTCGGTGAATCAGGATCTAGAAATGCACAGAGATTATGATCTCTTACAAATACTAGGTTTGCCATATCTGCATTAAAAAGATTGAAGTTGGTATCTTTTATGCTAATAATGTGTGATGATGAAATATTGGTCAAGTGTATATCAAAATGTTATGTATGGTTAAACACATGTGTTTGTATGATCTTTGCAATTTTGTAATTGAACCAGCTTGACTTTTTAAAAAGTCAACACTTTCTTAATTTTTATCATGCAAATCTTGTTTGTTATTATTTGATTTTATACAAATTATGTTACATTTTGTTTGTTTCATCATCAACAAGTTGTTTTGTTCATTTTATATGTCCAATCTATCTCATACCAATTTGTTCATGAGATTCAGTTTGACTTTTTAAAGTCAAACTTTAACCTTAAATGCACATTTATTGAAATTGCATTTAATGCTTGTATGTTGAATGCCATGCCAAATCAACTGAATTTTCATGTTTGTTACTGACTTTTAAACATGTTTACTAGGTTATACCATATTTTAAACAATTTTTAACATTTTCAAAGATCAACAACGAGTTCTTGTATGATTTTGGCATGAACATCATGTCTGAACATGAACCCAATGAACACTTAATCAAATTTCATCAAAATAACCATTCATACACAGTCGACTATGGTCATTTAACACATATTCAGTGTTTGATTTGGTTTAAAACATCAAAAAATTCATGTTTTGATTTCAGTTTGATGTTTCACCTAGGTCGAGCAATGACTAAATTAAAATCATAAAACAAGATGTTTTAATGAATTTTGATGATTGAAATCATGTTGTTATACCTATTTGATTATGAATAAGATGAAAGATCAAACAGATTTTGGTTTAAAATCGGATAGGGGTTTAAGGGTTTATCAGAATTTTGAATGTTTTAAAATTTTAAATTCCTCTCTTTCAATCGTGATAAATAAGAAAATTACAAGTGTTCAATTATATATACAACGGACAACTATATGTCCGCTGTGTATACAGTGTGTGTCCACTTAAACTTAAAATTCAATTTTTAGTGTCCACTGTGCGAACAGTGTCCGTTATACAATTTTAAACTTGTACGTTGTGGACTCCTTTGACTAATTCTAAGTATACAGCGGATGAACACTTAGTCATGCGCTGTGTATCCTTTGAATGTTTTGAATGTGTACAACGTATGAAGATTTCTTCATCCGCTGTGTAAAATTTGAAATTTACAACTGATGACTAACAATCATACGCTGTTGACTTTTAAGTGTGTTTGGTTGTTCATTGCCGATGAACATTTGTTCATGCGCTGTGGACTTTGAATGTGTTTGATTGTTTTTCATACTGGATGAACATTTGCTCATATGTTATGTGATAAAAATGTGTAAGGCCCCGCTCCCGGGCACCTCACAGTTGGTCAATCATTGCACATAAAATATATTTTTGCATAAACTTACTAAAATCATGCAGCGGAGAATTTGGTGATAAACCTTCATTTTACTTTAAATACTTTTGCCATGTAATACAACGTACCTCAATTACAAATATCTACTGTTGCATTATATCACAAAAGCATTATACAAAAGATTACATCTTTACTGATTACAAAAGGGTCATAAACGGTGACCTCTAGTTTAAAAACATTATAACTAAATCTAAAGAAGATTCCTTAAGTAATCCCTTTTATCGGGATCCTCAAGGAAAACGTGCATGCACGTGACGTGCAGCATTATCAAAAGGAGAATGCCATCCCAAAAGAGCTGAGTAGCTGCCTCGTGCCATCCCCAGCAACTTTACCTGCCAACTGGAAACACATAAAAAGTCAGCGTTGCTGAGTGAGTTCTAGTTTTATAATAAAAACATACTTTTCATT
>BJCO01386987.1:0-10935 GCA_018326465.1 Flaveria floridana | reverse complement strand
ATCGGTGGATGACCGATTAGCGATTAATCGGGGATTAATCGGTGCTAGACGGCGATTTTTACAACACTGCATATACGTATACGTATACGTATACGTATACCTATACATATACATATACATATATATATATATACAAATAGATATATATACATATAGATATTTTAGTCCTAGAGATCTCCTGCAACATTGGAAACTACTATGAACTGTGTGTAGTCGATTAAGGTTATAGAAATCTGTATTCTTCTTGTTAAGGTTGTCAATAAAAGAAGGTATAAACGAGTTGGGAATCATAAATGAATGCTTAGATTGTTTAATCAAACAAAAGGTGTAGTTGAGATTGCGGCCTTGTTTTCTAGGTTCTTGTAAACATCCACCTAAGAAGTAGTAAACTTAATGATGCTAAATTTGGTGTTTAACTATTCTTTAAGGAAAACTTTGAAGGAAAATGAGTGAAAACTTTTTATTAGATAATTTTTTATGATAAAAAAATGTTCATAAGTTGCTTTAGGTTTTATCGGTTGAAATTGAGGTGCTTTTGCCATTAAAATTGAAGAATGACCATGAATTTATAATTTAGCACATTGTTCACTCATGTTCTTGAGACTTAATTATCTTTCTTTATGATAATTCTTCTACTTCAAATTAATTCTTTTTTAGCTTAAGACTTGAAACCAAAACAACATGCCGACACCATAAGAAATTGAGATGCAATTTAAGGCCTTAAGGAATGAATCAATAGCAACAAGCAATTGAGACTTATCTCCACCTCTATTCAAAGTTCAAATGAATGCCACCAACAATCTTGGACTTCTACTTTCCAATATCAGTCATTGTAATCTGAATAAGAGCGGAATACGAGGAAGACTTAATCGATTGTGAAGATAAATTAACTTGATTTTGAGTTGCCATCCAAAAATCATGAGCAACACTCGAATGCACTTAATGATGACAATCACTTGCCCCTAGCGTTACAAATAGAGTTTGTCTAAGTTTGAAATTTGAATAAACCTACACCATCACCAGAATTTAATTTATGCAACCACTTTCCTTGTCGTGATGGCCGGGATCAACAAAAAGCCTTTAGATCTAGTGGTTATGGTATGTGAAGTTTAAGGGGGTGGATTAGTTAGTTTTATTTATTATTCATTATATTATGAATTTATCATTTATTTGTTTATCCCTCCTGAAATCTATAATATATGCCCGAAGCATATAATTAAGGGTCTAATAGGACCTCTTACTTTGCCATTTGGTTTGTGAATAATACGTGGTAATGATCAAAATTAAAGCTTAGTTCCATCTGTTTTGAAATTTCATCTATTAAGTAATAGGTGAATCCTATGTTTGCATTTAATTTAGCAATTCCCCTTATTAACACCTATAATAAAACTTATATTTGTTAATAACATATGAGTTTACTTAATGATCCATGAAGATAGTAATAATTTCGTATACCTAACATGTGAAAAGGTTGAAATCTTGTTAGAAGATTTAACACCTATAGTGGGATAGTTTCTATCAAAACTCAATAAGGTTAAGTAATTTTTAATCAAAATATGTAATAAGTGTGATAAAACAATTAAGATGCCAAGACAAGTGATGAAGAAATGAAAGCAATTTGGAGTTAATATAGTAAATTTGGCCGGTTATTGTGTCGTATTAAATAATGGATGGAATACATTTGTATAAAAATATACAGGTTTTATGATATGATATGACTCATATGATTATTAGGGTTGGCCATACATATGTTTGGGCGAATCTAGGGTTTGGCCACCCAAAGAGATAGGGCTCGATTTTTTCTACCGTGAAGACGATTAGGGAAACCTACAAAATGTGAAAGCAATAGGAGGAAGGAGATGAACCGTTGGGCTTTTTCTTGCCTCATCTTTGTCAATCTACAAGGGTTTTAACGCCATGGAGAGACTATCAATCAACAAGGATTTTGGAATTTTAAAAAACGATAATTATTGCTTTGCATTAATGGGTCTAGCTGCTGTGGGTGGTATATACTTGATTCATTCACTGATTGAATTCTTAACCTTCTGGTTTGTCTTCACCATGTCTTTGCATTTGGACCCTTTGTTGATTCACATTGCTCTCAACAAGGTTAAGTAGTTTTTGATAAAAACCGGTAATGAGTGTCATTAAGCAAATGAAATGTAGAGACAAGTGATGAAAAAATGAAAGCAACTTAGAGTTTATATAGTATATTTTGATGGATTTTGTGTTGTATATATCAAATAATTGATGGATCTTGTATCGTATCAAATAAAGTATCAGAAAAAATTTATTTGCACGTATATGTATAGAATTATCGGGGTCGTGTGATGTGATACGAGCCATATGATTGTCTAGGTCATACGACTTGTATGAATGGCTACATGACTAATGTGATATGAGTCGTCGACTAGCTATGTGTTTGATTAAAAAGACATGCATTTTAAGACACGTTGACACATATGAGGGTTATGATATAATTATTGGAAATTAATCTAGTTAATCTCCTTAATCTTAGTAAAAGTTTGTATTATTATTATTCAATTAAGTTACACTTATTAGGATAAAAGAATTATGGCCAAAGGCCGGATACTAATCTTACCGAAATTAGGAGTTTGGCAGGTACAACCGTTACATAGGTAGTTAAGTTTCGGTTATAGGTAGTTACCACAAATCACTTGTATATATATTGTATCAGTGCAATTGTAATGGATGTGAATAAGAAGAAACAAAAGTGTGCGATTACGTATTTCTCTTGTTCTTTGCCGTGTGTATCATCGAACTGTGTGTGTGCATCGTTGTTTACCACCGAACACAATGAAGCCGACTAAAGATTCATACCACGATCACCCATTCGACAATAATTAGTGAGTGGTTTGTGGTTTGGAGTTACAGTATTGTTGAGAGTGTTCCCCTTACATAAATAAAAGGTGAAAAATAGAATCAATGAGGAATCATGATTCACTAGTCTCTCTCCCTTATCAACAAGGGTGGTACTGCTCTCCCTACATAATCAATTTTCAAACATTCACTTAATATTTCTTTATTCTGTCTCAATAAGGTCTTGTCACCCCTTCTGGCCATATCCCGTGATCTTCCTTGATTACTCCGGGCGATATGATATGATATGATATAGATGGAACAACACTTGTTCAATTTGTTCTCTGATTCACTACATCTCTGGATGTAATTCGATCGCCTGAAAAGAAAATTAAGACAAGTTAACAATCGCATCTGGATCATCCTACCGGCCTTAATTAGGGTTTTAATTCAATTCTCTCCCGATCGATCTTGCGAGGGTTTTTCTTGATGGAAGATTACATGGGGGGCCAGATTAGAGAGAACAGCAGCAGCAGCAATACATCTACAACTTTGTTGTACGGGTCGGGTGGAGGATCGGTTAACCTTGGCCCCGATGGCGTTTGCTCGTATGGGAGAGGAGGCAACGAAGGTGATCCGGCTGGAGCTGATCAGGGCTTTCATCATCTTCAGTATCATCATCCCATCGTAAAGATCGAAACCACTCACAACAACAGCAACAACAACAACAACTACCCTTCTGTCATGAGCTTTAACAATGAAGATGAAGCTCTTAAAGCTAAGATCATTTCTCATCCTCACTATTCTAACCTACTTCAAGCCTACATGGACTGCCAGAAGGTGACCTACCTACCTAATTAATTCATTATTAACATATATATATATTATTATATTACATAAACCAACTCCGTATCTCAGCATTAGCATATATATAATTAATTGAGCTGTACGTTTAAACCCGCGAACTAAATTATAATATACATCATCTCATCTCATCTCATCTCATTAATTAAGTAATTAATTAAGGTGTGATTGATTATAGGTGGGAGCACCGCCGGAAATTGTGGGGAGGCTGACTGCGGTGCGGCAAGAGTACGAGGCTCGACAACGGGCTAATTTAGTGAGCAGATCAGACAACGTCTACAAAGACCCCGAACTAGACCAGTTCATGGTATGTGTATATAACTTAATAATCATGTCGTCATGTGTTAATTGCAATTTTGACACCTGAATTCCAACACGCATATACGTACATATATATATGTATATATATGTATGTAAATATTAATAATATTGTTCATTAATCTGCAGGAAGCATATTATGATATGCTAATCAAGTATAAAGAGGAGCTGACTAGACCAATGCAAGAAGCTATGGAATTCATGCGGCGGATCGAATCTCAACTTTCCACACTCACCATCTCCTCCTCCTCCTCCTCTTCTCCGGCTGCGGCTGCGGCTGGTCGGATCTTTATCACCCCCGGTACTTACTTTGTTCTTTCTCTCTCTATGTATATATATCCTTAATTAATTAATTTTAAAACTTTGAGCTGAGCTACTTATAATTAACATAATCAAGGTGAATGTGTTACTTAATTTATACAAAGAAAGTTACATAAATATGTAACTGAGAATTAATTGATTTCTTAATTTGTCTACTGCCGGCCTATCATATATAAGAAAGGGAATTCACTTTTACTATTATATATATCAAATGTACGAACATGCTAAAATGAAACTGAGAGTTCGTTTGTTTACTGCTACACATTTATGGTAGCACTGCAGACAGGCCGGTTGAACTAAACTTTTGACCCAATTTACGATTCAGACAACCCACATCCTTCTACTGCATCTCTCACTCTCCGGCATCTGTGAGCTGCGAGCTGCAAAGATATAAAAATATATATAAATAAAAATAAAAATAAATGGAGAGAGACCAAACGTTAACCCTAATTAGAAATCACCAGCAATATTTGATTCTCATATATCACCGCCAATGGAAATCACACCATCTATGGCTTAATCTTCAGTAAGTATACATCATTTTGTCTATAGGATTATTAAGTATTTTCTAATTAAGAGATTTTTTAAATGTTATGTTTAAAAGATTAAAACCTTTTTATTTATTTATTTATTAAACCCTTCGTTGCCTTATTATTCTTACTCGTATTTTTTAGTAATGTCATATTTAAATCTAAATTCTTTTCTTTTCATTTTTTTTAAAAGGTGGTGAGTGCTCAAGATTTTTAGGCTAGATTTTTTTAATAAATGTTTGGTATTAATCTATGGTCACCTCCTCTCCTCGTATACGTATTATAACATATTGACATAGTTATATTATAAAAAGTTTTAGCATAAAAATTTTTATATGAAATCTTTCATTTCCAAAGTTCTAGCTTCATGCTACCTCGAGAGAATGCAAACATCTGTCTGGTCATTGTACGTCTACCGCAGTGTGCGCGCTTGAGAATTTATAAGCTTTTTATTTTATTGTTATTTTTTTAGAATATAAATGAATTAATAATTCTATGTGGGAATATTCATGGTAGCTTTGATGGTCTTCGAAAACTGGGGTGGACATAGGATGCTGTTCATTTCAGTGCTACCCCATGTCCTGTGCATGTTCCCTTTCTGAATCCTTTTTTTTTAATTCTTTGTTTTTTGTTGTCTTATATTACCAATATCTTCATCACTTTTTCTTTTCATATTTCTCATTTACACCTGCATTCATTGCACCTACATATGTTTGCTATCACTGTTACTGTCTTTGAACTGAATATGTTATTAATTTTAGCTTATGATTGTGTGTACATTCAATATCCTAATACTAATTAGTTTGTACTTATCGACGCCCTTAATTAACATGATTCACAGATCACAAACTGGTTCCTCTCGAACACACAACGCACTGCGCACCGGGGAAATAACACACAATTAAAATATCCATACATTAATTAAAGTGCTAGTATACAATGGTATTTATACCTTCTTGTATGATAGTTACAAAGCAGTTGTTTTGGTGGTTACATTTGGCGCCAATGACTGCCACTTAAGTAACTATTTGACCCGTACATACACATACATGAGTTTGAACTGTTTACTTAATTACACACACGTAATGCTATCCTTATTTGATGTTAAGAATACTTCCAGCAATGTCCCCTCTAAGATTGACATCAATATCTTTAGCTACTTCTTATTTGGCCGGACCACAATATGGTGGCCAATCTAAAATTGCACTCATCCTTCTCCTTATGATTGGTAGCATCTCATACCAAGCTTCTTCTGCATCTCGGTCTCTCTTATCACTGCCACTTTCACCTTCTTCAAACACAATTTTCCCAATCTCCTTTTGTCTTTCATTTGAAGTTGGATAGTACCACTCCATCAATTTCAAGTATTCATTGTAAACCATTACTAGCTTTAAGTAGTTTTTGTGAACATATGATTCCCAAATCTGCTGTTATCGAAGGCCAAAATCTTTTCTTCTTAATCATTGCCTTGCCTCCATTTAGTTGGACCGCCATGTACAAATTATACAAATCCACTATTTGACCATTGATTTTGGGGGGGAAATAGTTTGTTTTTTCACAACATACTTCACCAACCATCTAACCATTCTTTGAACTTTGCCTTTACATATTGCTTTTGTATCAGATTCATGTTTAAAGTCTCTAAGATGCCTTAAAAGACAATCATATATTCGATATTTGATACCTCAGTTTCTTGTTTAGTGATCGGTTCCTTTCCTATTCCTTCTTTATTCTTCTCTACATTTCGGTTTTGCAAGATCCAATTTTCAAAGTAATCTAACATTAACTAGGTGTCTTGTAGATGATCAATGTCCTCATATTTCAAAGTGGATTCATGTTACATACCTTCAACCTTATGTTCTTATCTCTCGGTTTTAAACTCCATATTTTTCTTGTCTTCAAATGTTTTGGAGATGTATAACATGGTTTCTTTGAAAGTCACTTCAAATAGGCCAATAGTTTGAAACTCAACACATTTCTTTTCATTATGGGGATAAGTACGTATACGGATTATATGAGTCGTGCTACCCCATTAGAAATCAATTCAACTTGCCCTTTTTCCTGAAAGTAAGCTGTTGTAAAATCAGACATGTAGGTTTCTATTCTAAATGATTTTCTTATTGTTTTAAAAGTTTCTTGTTCATGGTTGTATGTTTCTTTTGATGTAAACCAACATACCAAATATTATTCTAATTTCCTACAAAAGTATCTTTCAACAAGAATTCAAAATACTGAATTTGATTTTCGCATGTTTGAAATTCTTGGGTCCACTGCAATAGGGGACATTGTGTTCAATTATTCTCTTTTCATTCCTCCTCCTTGCCAAATTTTTGAATATTCTGGTTGCTTATCTATGCCTTCTGTCGATCGAATCTTCTAGATCAAACTTGAAGTCATTCACTTTGATGCATAGTGTCTTAACACTTGAATACTCCCCGTCCTCTCGGCCATACGCCTCCTTGTCCTCCTTACCGTATTGCAACGCTGGACTCATCAACGAAACATCCATGCCATCAATGTATCGTGCAACATACTAATCTTCCATCCTGATCTTCTTGATTGATTATCTATAGGCTACTCTCGCAACAACGTCATGCTTTGATACCAATTGATGATCTCTCACAAATCACAAATTGGGCCCTCTCAAACACACAACACACTACACACTGTTTGTACACGGAGATATAACACACAACAGAAATATGCATATATTAACTAAGTGCTGGTATACTCGGGTATTTATATCCTTGTAATGTCTATTGGAGTTGCATTTGGCAGCAATAGATGTCACAACTAATTATTTGACCCAAACATACTTTATTTCAAACCATACATGATACATGTACATAAGTTTGACCAGTTTACTTAGCTACATACATGTAATACCATTCTTATTTGATGACATGATAATTTCTAGCGTGCTTTTCGTCTGTTTACTTGAATATATTATATTCAATATATTATATAAAGATAATCAAATAGAAAGTAAAGATAATCAGATAGAAAGAATAATACAAATAGGTTTCAATTTAGACCAATTTCTAATAACTAATAAATAGAATTCAAAATTCGAAAAAAAAAGAAAAAAAATGAGAATTGAACTTGGTAAAATGAAATGATTCAATAATTGAAAAATGAGATTATTCAGGAATACAAATCAAACCTCAAAAAATCCGATTCGAGGGGATTCTTCCCCCAACTAACGAAGAGATCTTGACGAAATTGCCACATATGAAATAGAGCATAAAAATTGGGACAGGATCCCTCCCCTCAAAATCGGTCGTGAAAGTTTCCTTTCATCCGGCTAAAGTAGGTCAAATAAAGAAAAAAAAGAAAGGAGTTCTCTATACTATGTTTTTTCTTTCCTTCTTTTCTTGCTCTATTCGTATCTATTTATCATTGCTTTTATATAATCTTTTTCTAAGAAAACCTTATTTGATGGACCCTTACAAAATATAAAATTGTAGTATTACCTGTAATCGGGTGGTTTTCATGGAAACTTTAATACCAAGTAAGAAACATAGAATTAAAGGTAAGAAACAAGGAATTGAAGTTCTTTATTCTACTTCCATGGCTTCCCTTGCATTACCGAGTATGAGTGGTTTTGTTGCAGAAGTGATAGTCTTTTTAGGAATAATTACCAGCCAAAGATATTTTTAATGCCCAAAATTGCCATCACTTTTGTAATGGAAATTGGAATAATATTAACTCCTATTTATTTATTATCTATGTCACGCCAGAGGTTATATGGATACAAATTATTTAATACTCCAAACTCAAAAGGTCCAATAATGTATATATGTTGGACCTTTTGAGGCAATTATAGATTCTGGGAGGCAATTCTGATTTTTCAATAAAAATCGATTTCAACGCCATTTTTTTATTTTTTGTTAGTTTAGCCAATCTATCATAAAAGGTAAAAGGGGGTAAATGAACTATGTGTTGATTGTCCTCTAAATTTAAATTTTCTTCTTTGGTATGTAAAAGGGAATCAAATCACTTAAGTTCTTTTACTTTCCGCATGATTTCATTCGCTAATTTCATTCTTGATTGTATATTTGTACTTATCGACACCTTAACCTGACTACTTTGATTTTCATTAGTTTATCTCTAGTTACTAGCTAGTAAACTTCACTTCCATACCATTCGCTATTTCATACAAGCTAGTTTCGCTATCGAAAGAACATTAAGCTAGTTGTTGCTCATGTTTAGCTTTTGTTACTAATATTTAGTTAATATTAAAACCAGAGTTTCTACCGATCTTCGGTTGCTATCGACGTTAGTTTTGCTACAGATGTACAGTTAATACTGATCATTAACTTTAAGCAACGTTTATCAACTATGTGAATCTGAAGTGACTTTTAGTGCATAACAAAACATGGAAGATAAGAATTTTCCAATTAAGCTAACCGACAACTCGATCCTAGCCTAGGGTTTTGCACCTTACTCCCACTAAGGCTACCACCCCTTAAAACCCGCTACTAAGGGCACTAGCTACACGCCATGTCGTTTAGTGGGCTTCATCCCTTTAAACTACCTTGCTAGGTATGACAACATTATAAAATGAAATAATTTTAGTCGAGTATGCATCAAACACGTCCTAATATTTTATCAAAGTATATTCTGTTTTTCTTATTTATTGTTAAGCAAATCCTAATTGCATAAAAGTATGATGAATAGAGGAAATGAAATAACACTCACTATGAGATGAACAACCTCTTTCTTTAATTAGTGATCCATTTCATCTCTTTGGTTACATTCTTTCATCTTTGCTCATCTCATTACTTTTTGTCGGTTGATAGGTAGAAACAAAAATGAAAGAATGTAATAAGCGGGGTGGTTGAATTAGCGGTGGTGGTGTTGGTGGTGGTTGTGCGTTGTGGTGACATGGTGGTGGGTGGTGCTGGTTAGTAGTGTTGGTGGGTGGTGGTGGTGGGGATGGTAGTGGTGGAAACGAAGAGTGAAAGATGAAATTGAATGAAAAAAAACATAGTTGGATTGATGAATTTTTAGGGTTTTTAAAGGGAATGATAATTAATGTGTAATAGGTAATATTTTTATGCAATTGATCAGCAAAATATTTTTCTTCGTTCTTTCACAATAGTTTATTTCATTCACCCACCCATTCATCCATACCAAACACTATCTAATATCTCAGCGATCTAGAAATATTATTAAAATTGGTTACACGGGTTGCAAAAAATATAATCGGTATTTTGTGAAAAATACCAAATAAAAAATAAGCTCTAACAGTTATTGATAATACTCTAACTAATCTTAATATCTATATTTCAAACTAAACCCCTTGTTTTCTTTCTGATAATTTAAACCCTTTTACATGTAAAATATTAGGATAACACCTTCATTCTTTCCCCTAATCATAATAAAAACCTGCTTGCATGTCACAATAATGTCTCTCATTATCTTGAGCCAAATTAACCTCTTTCTTTGCGTCTATTTTAAAGAAATCCGCATAGTAACCATACTTGTGACAATTA
Organism: Flaveria floridana; assembly: GCA_018326465.1. Classification (NCBI taxonomy): domain Eukaryota; kingdom Viridiplantae; phylum Streptophyta; class Magnoliopsida; order Asterales; family Asteraceae; genus Flaveria; species Flaveria floridana. The sequence goes on along the minus strand of BJCO01386987.1, from coordinate 584 downwards.
TAACATTTAATATGCCTTTTATCTTGATCCTACCCTCTTCACCTTGGTCTTTATTATGTTCAAACCAGCCTCATAAACATCTACTATAACCACGATCTCTACCTCTATCAACGATTATCAAAATCTCATCCTCATCCATTTTAACCATGATCAAAGTCATCATTCAATTATAGTCCATGCCTGTCATCTATTGGAAGTAAAAGCTTACCTTAATCATCCTTTTTTTCTTAACATGAACTTTGATTATCTCAACCTCTCCTCCTGATAGCGGTCAATAGCTTCCCGGAAACTGTAAGGTGGAGATATCGTTCATTACTAGGAGTAGATTAGGAGTTGTAAAAAAACTGGATTGACGTAACCACGCCTACACCACTTTGATTTGGTTTTTGCATCTTTTGTCCGATCCCATCTTCTCCACAGGACTTGATCTTAAACCCTCATACTAACTTTTTGCAAAATAAGCTGAGTAGGTTGCAAAAATCACAATCCCTAGTCATAACTCTTTCTATTATTGATATCAATCCATACATATTGAGTATAAACCTAATATATATATATATATATATATATATATATATATATAT